>VYZW01034047.1:705-38718 GCA_013401315.1 Balaeniceps rex | reverse complement strand
TAAGTTAAAAGGCTGTTAGAAACTTTCTCACAATTTAAACTTGAAGCAGAATGAAAGATGGAGATCAGAATGGCTATATTCCAGTAGACCACTAGCAGGTCTACTGTTAGGAAGGTCTACAGGTCCATGGCAGGAAGGCACCTGCATGGCAGAAAGGAGTGGAGATTGTCTTCCTGTCTCTGCCTTCCCAAATGTCTCTCCCAGCACACCATATGTTTCACACAGAATATCCCAGATGGATGCTTAAAGGGTTCATTAACTCCCCAAACCCAGATTTCTGAGGATCTGTGCAACTCAGACCTTTGTAAAATAGGAAGGGAGAAGTAAGAGGCAGAAAAAGTTGGGCGAAAGGGAGTTAATTTAAGATGTGTGTGCAGGGATGCTAATAAGCATTGGAGTCAGCAACAGCTCTGACTTCCTTCCTTTGGATCAAACGCTCAAGAATTGTCTAATTCAATTGAAATAATTATCAGTACAAAAATTACATTTGAAATACAACTTCTCTTTTGTGACATCAGGCACAACTTTGTCATTTTAGTTTTGCTAAGACCTGCAGGCTGTATTAGTCATAACATTAGTTACAATGACCCTTAACCTTTCAAGGAGCAAACACATGGCCCACTAACATTTTCAGAGGAAAATCTTCATAACACTCTAGCAGCCACTGCCTCTCATCTTTACTTTCTTTGCTTTTTTCTTTTGCTCTACCACTGTCCGCTTTGCCATCCTGTGCACTCTTCTACTGCCAAGACACAAGCAATCACAGGAGCATCAACCACAGGATGGTAACGATACATTTTAGAACGTTAACTCAGGTGGTTTTGGTTTAGATTAACAAAAAACAAATCACAAAGCTCCAGAACAAAGCGCAATAGTAAAGCATGGCCCTTCCTAACTGCAGTAGCAAGAGAAAAATAGCTAATATGAACAAAATTCTCAGCTATTTAGTGTGTATACAAGCCCTTCCCTCACCTTTGCTAGACAGAGCACAGTTCAACTAACAAAATGCAAGGGGTCACTTGGGAAGGTTCCTAATTGTTACATCTCTATTACTGAAAACTGTTTGTTAATCAAGCAATAAACTTTCTCCCTCCAGAAGGTTAGGTGAGTTATAGGGTGTGACTTGACACCAGTCCCAACTCTACCTCTACCAGCAGTTTACTACAGAAACTGCCAGCGGACTGTGCTGGTCCTCCCTGCAAACAGACTATGAACAGATGAAATATGTGAGAAGCATGCAGTCCACTTTCTAGGTATTAGAAACGCACACGCAGAAATGGTTTGGCTGGTGAAGGACAGCGCAACCTCTGATGTTACCTCTGAACTTTTCCTCAGTAACATGCACAACCATCCACGATATTGCCCTAGTACCGAGATGGACAGAAATGGAAGCATAATTTATTGTATTTATGCTAGACTAGCAAATGGAAATATACAGCTTCTATTTTTCAGGTTACTTTAATGAATAATATTTATTCACTCACTCCCTATGTATTGGGTCAGATTAAGGCTGCATATACAATCTTACAGGCTTCTGATGTAGAATACAGTTCACTCAATTCACAGCAAAATGGGAAAAAGGAGAAGTATGCAAATCTCAGATGTCACAATATAGTGACAAAAAAATATCAGATCTTTTTTTCGGGTTAAAAATTACAACATTTTGAAACGAGAGATGAATGGGATCCTGGAAACACCTGCTTCAGGAAGTGTGATCAAATCCTACCGCATTTGAAGATGGGGCTGTGGAAGATCACGGTGCAAGTCATCCAACAGAGTAGCCTAGCAAGATCTGGAAAATCTAGAAGGAATAAGCAGCATTTCTGGAGTAGAAAGTTGAGGGAAGACACAGAGACAATAGTATGGAGAAGATCCAGAAATGGTGAAGAGAAGAGACGGGGGAAACACTGAGACAAGAATGGAAGGAGGAAAGTAGAAGAGTTAGAGAACAGCAAGGTGTGCAGGGTACTTCATGAAGGACAGACAGACTCATAAGGAGAAAAGGAAAATCTGTAATAGGCAGCATGGCTACTGAGGCCACATAGTACCCCAAAACAATAAAGACTTTTCTTCATGATATCACTTCACAGACCTGCTTCAGAGCAAAACATTAAAGCCTGTGCATTCTATTGCACAGGCTAAAAGAAAAAAGTTGCCAGAGATAGAAAAATGTTTTGCAATTGTGTTAACCTCTCCTCTGGGAATCTCTGTCATTCTTTAATACAGCATCACCCAGTAACAACAGGTAAAAATATATCTCTGCTCGCCATAAAAGCAGTGCTCATAAAGCTAAGAGCTTCCACTGATGTACACCATCACATGAACCACAGAAGAACCTGTAGTCTTTCTCATGCAAATTGAGTGTTGCACTTCAGAAAAAACATGCTAAGATACAAATTCTTTGGCACATACATAAAAATTTGATTGGTAGGTAGCAGAAAAAGAGAGTAAAATTTGTAATGCAGCTTTATGCCTCCTTCTATTGTCATTTAAGATTTCAGTGGTGCTATCTGACCTCTTTTCCAGCTCTTCTCTGTAAGAACAGGTGGAAGTCAAGTGAATAACATGGAAAGGAATCATAAGGTTCTATGCTTCTCTGAGGACAACAAACAAGCTGTAGAAATAGATATATTTTCTCTTCTTAGCAACGATCTTTTTACTAGAAGTTTCCTCAAATACACCCCTTTTTCTCCACAGGCTCTATAACTGACAAACTGGAGAAGGCAGCTTCCATCACTAAAACATTCCTGAATTCCTTTAAGTTTTTTTTTTTCCTTATCACTGACCCAATAACAAAAGGCTCTGACATTTTACAGTGACCTTCGAGGAAGGCACAGATCATCTACAATCAATTTTTAACATCCATCTCCACAGCATCTCAACAACTACTATCCATATTAGAAGCCTTTGTAGCTGAAGATCTATTAGAATATATGCCATCCATGAAAAAACAGTAAAAAAATTACCTGTTGAAGTATCTATTTGGAATTTTGTTAGTCTGTGGCTCTGAAAGATGAAAAATGTGTGAGAGAACACTCATTCCAGAAGTGGCATCTCTCAACTTTCAACGTATGGTCACATGGATGTTATTATCTGGGTGCCAATAGTGGAACTGTCTTCAGAGAAGCCATGATAAAGAAGGATGCAGCTTGGACCAGGCACAGTCCTAGTACGTACCTGGGCAACTACAGTATGTCTAAGCCTGAGTTGCTGTACCCTTATTGCTCTGGTGCCTCAACTATCTAGAACATAATCCTAATGGAACCTCACCTGTGTGTTTGTATGTATATACACGTATACAAATGCATATATATATATATGTAAGTACACCAGCATGATCAGCTGCAGCAGATATAGCTCAGCTGCTAACTCAAGAGACATGACAAGGGGCTATGAATACACCCCCTTGACTTGATACGTGCCAAAGCAGAGCATGATTCTCTTTGCAGTACCAATGACCCTGATCATTCCACACTTTGGAAAACCATGCACAAATACTACCAGAAAGGATGAAGAAACCACTGCAGTGAGTAGATAACGACTATGTTTGTACAGATTTGCTTTCTATGAGTCTGAAGAGAATTCAAAGATAACTGCGGGATTGATTATACTGGTCTAGTGACAAAAGGACAGATTGCACGGTCCAAATTACAGAGGATGGCAACAGGTTCTTTTGCAGCTGCAGATAGCAAAGGACACTGGGCCACTACTGATGTATGATAGTGCTGAGATAGCTGTGGATCCAGAAGGATGTATTAGCATTTCATATCTACAGACTTTGCTTGTACTTCTTATTCTGTGTGACTTGTAATCATCTTATCACAACCTTTAGCTATTTCTGACCTCATTTTCATTTGTGATCCTCTCTGCCCTAATAGTGTAAATGATGATACTCCTTTCATCTGAAGCATCGAGATAACTTAAGGAATAACTAGGCAATAATGTCACCCTTATATTCCCTCTGCCTATGTCATTTCACCTATGTTTTTAGATGCTTGTGATCTGAGTTGTCTTCTAAACGTGGCCCCCACTTTTGTTTGAAAAAAACCTAGTAATTTTCTGCAAAATGTTGAAAATTCTTTAAAGTTATTTCTTAGAGGGTTTTCAGTTCCCCAGACTTTGAGGTGGAAATGGCTAGAGGGGATATCAAAAGTATTATTGATTTTGAATTTCAAGAATCTGCATATTTTTGAAAATCTGGCCCTTAAGATACATATCATCTGGCTTTCCTGTACATTGTGGGGATAAAAACCAAGTTATTTCTCAATACAGAAAAGGAATCAGGAGAGCACAAGTACAGCAATCTCTACCTACAGGAGTAATGAGAAGTTTTTAGGGCCAAAGCCTGCCCCAGCATATTCACATCATTATGCCTTAATCAAAACTAAAATCTGTTACTCCAATTAGAGTAATGAATGAAAGTATAGCAGTTTCCGTGCATTAACATAAGCAATTGTATAGAAATACAGATTCTCTAAAAGTGTAAGAGACTCATCTGATTTTGACTGCTATCATGTTAAGAGGAAATATGAATAAGAAAATATGTCACTGTTTAAGCATGTCTGCGAGCGAACGCTATTGCTGTAAGGAGGAGTGTGTGGGTGGAGATGCTGGAATCTCTTTGGGATCAACTGCTGCACTATCACATACAGAACTAACACTGCTGAAGCAAGTCCACAAATTAGAAAATAGCATTTATTTATTTTTTACCCTATTTCTTAAATAGTGTTACAGATCAGCATTTGTTTCGCACTAGCTAGCACATTTGTTTCTATTAAGCCACTCTTTCATAAGAAGTGAGTAACAACAGCTACAGCAAAGCATGTAACATCCATTTGGCTATCTAAACTTTCACCACAAGAAAGCGAAGGTGTCATTTACAATAGATTAAAAGACAACTGGCTGAAGTCCCTGTGGTATTACTTAGGAAATAACTGAAATAAATTCCAGCTTTGTTTCATCTTCTTTCAGAATAATACTTAATCTGCTTCACAGATAATTCTCCATTTACCAAGCACAAGAATTTTGAGACGGATACTGAGGACCAACATTATAAAAAATGTGCCTTGGCCCACAGTAGCTTTGATTTTCCAAAAGGCATGAGCAAGTCCAGACTTTCCATGGAAGTCCATAAAATGTGCAGGTGACAACTTTTTTGATGGGAGGAAAGTTAACCTATCTAAATGGCTAATTACAGGCATGTGCATTTGCACATGCGAGCTCAAAAATCGGCTAGCTAATTCAGTTTAGTAGTAAGTCCAATATTCAAAACAGTAGTTTGATTACTATTTGTATTATTTAAATAACGGAAGCATCTGTTTCAAAGGGAGGTGTTGATACTGTTCAGTACTGGAAACGACAATATACACATACCTACATATCTGCGTGTGTGTCTATGTCCCTTCCCTAAAGAACTATCTCAAAATGACCAAATCTGAAGATTTGCTTTCTTCAAAATAGGTAAAGGATAATAATAATAATAACAACAACAACAACAATAATAATAAGGAGAGGAGGAGAGGAGGAGAGGAGGAGCGGAGGAGCGGAAGCCCCTTTGAGCATATCATAGAATCATAATCATATCCAGGAGAATTATTTTACATCATGTATTTTAAGAGAGATAATAAATATTTCCTCTCTTCCCAGATGAGAGTTTCTGGGAAGTAATCTTTTCAGTAAATGTGAACGTAAGACCATTCTTTTGCATTACAGGTCTAAAGCATACCAACCTATGTGCCAAGACAACTAATAGGAAATCTCTCTTTTGCACAGAATGGCACGGTGAGCAGCAGCATCCTCAGGCTGACAGACGGGCGGCCAAACAGTACAAATCCAGACACTGCCTTCCTCCTGAAGGCAGCACTGCATGGCAAAACCTCACCTGGAGCCCTGCGTCCAGCTCTGGAGCCCTCAGCACAAGAAGGACAGGGACCTGTTGGAGCGGGTCCAGAAGAGGGACACAAAAATGATGCGAGGGCTGGAGCCCCTCTGCTGCGAGGACAGGCTGAGAGAGTTGGGGCTGTTCAGCCTGGAGAAGAGAAGGCTGCGGGGAGACCTTAGTGCGGCCTTGCAGTGCTTAAAGGGGGCCTATAGGAAAGGTGGGGACAGGCTTTTTAGCAAGGCCTGTGGTGACAGGACAAGGGGTGATGGTTTTAAACTAAAGGAGGGGAGATTTAGGCTAGATATAAGGAAGAAATGTTTTACACTGAGGGTGGTGAAGCACTGGACGAGGTTGCCCAGAGAGGTAGTGGAGGCCCCATCCCTGGAAACATTCAAGGTCAGGTTGGACAGGGCTCTGAGCAACCTGATCTGGTTAAAGATGTCCCTGCTCACTGCAGGGGGTTGGACTAGATGACCTCTAAAGGTCCCTTCCAACCCAAAGCATTCTATGATTCTATGACCTTTCTCAGTTACTCATCTGTAAAGTGAGAAAGTACTTATTCCCCTTTTAAAGTCTTTTGGCATCTACTGTTGGAAAGCAAGAAGATCAAGAAGCTCTGCAAAAATATGTTTGTACAATGTAAAACCTAAAACCAGATCATCAGCGCTAGTTTATTTTACTTCTGAAAAATCTTTGCTTAACATTAAGCTGTGGAAACCAGAGACTTGTACCCTGAACTGATGCTTAGGGCAGCAGAATTTTGCATAACTGGACTGGAGTGCTTCAGAAGCTAAATCAGAGTGCAAACAACGAAAAAAAGCAAGGTGTACAGATGGTACGTAAATAAGGGAAGGAGCAGGGTCAGAAAAAAATCAGGAAAAGAGAATGAATTTATTACATGGTTTCTTGCAGTATACTAAGTAAATAATTTATAATTTGTTTGAAATTATTACTAACTTAAAAATAAAAATTATAACGAAATGATAATAAAAAGATTTTTTTGCAGATAATGAATTCTTAAAAATCAAAGCAACAAAATAAGCTATTCTAGCTAGATTTACTTGGCCTAAAGTAACATAGTTATGTTGCATATCTTAAACTCCTCTAGGGAAGGAATCAAAAATTGGAAGTTTCCCATGATAATAAATAAAGTTAGAGATACTGTGCTGAATAAATTGACAGAAATGCAAGTAACAGCAAGATTTGCACTGAAGGACTCCTCCTGTACAAGTACCAAAACGTGAATTTTAAGCTTCCTGACTACACAATAATTTCAGCATACACACCTGAATTATGACTCCTTTTAAAATAAGAAAACTCACATAGATATCGATTTTATTTCCAAAGAATTGAAATCATTTGCCAAGCTCTATTTAGAGGGCTGGAATAGCACTTTCCTTCATGACCCTTATATTGGCCCTTTCGAAATGAAAACTGCACAGTACAGTAGGAATTGAAAATGCAAAAATGTGGTAGAAGGAAAGTAATCTTAAAATAGTGGTGTTTATTTCCTTATTATTCCTAGTGTGTTTTAATGGTTAGCTGACTACAGACTTCAAAATCAGAGTAAGACATTTAATATCCTGGCCCTCAATTATCATGGCAAAAACAGCATGGCATTTGGCTACTAAGTCAAGAACATGTTAGGTTGGCCTTAGAAGCTGATCAATCTCTTGTGAGCTAAAATTGGTTACTGCTCTTTCTTTCTTTAACTAATCTAAAATTAACGAATGAAGGTGAAAAGTAGTCAGTAATAGCTAAAAATAATCTAACACTAAAAACATAGTCAAACAATGACTTATTTATCTTTACATTGATGTAGGTATATGGAAAAACAACAAATAAAGCAAGAATTTTTGTGGGTCAGTAACTAAACCAGTACGACTATAATTTGTCCACTACAAATAGCACTGCATGCACTTTCAGCGTGGTATCTTGTAGACTGATTGTACTTCAGCAGAGGAAATAATCCAGCTGGTGTACTTTGGTTACGCGTTTTAATCCCACACCCTCTCTCCCTTAGGCAGAAAACATACGCTTTGCTTGCTCCAAATTTCTTCCGTATCTATATACCTATATCTCCGTTAAAAAAGAAACCACTTTACCAATTCTTATATGATGTAATTATATGGCATTCATATGGATATATAATACATATTAGCATTCCAAGATTATGGCAGCAATATTTATTAATTATTCTTTCGTCAATCCTGTTAGCAGTCAGGAAAAAGTTAAAACTAACACTGAAAACTAATGCTAACTGGATGAACGAAGCCTTAAGCAACTACTTATCAGGTACTGCTATCAGCAAAATAATCCTCTGCTGAATCCTTTTTGATTTGACGTTAGAGCAAACATATCAAGTAGCAAACCAGACAGGAAAATAGAAGGGCTCATCTTTGTTACAACATGCTAAGGTTTACCTTTGGTAATGGTCAGAATCTGGGTCAGAAGGGAATGACGTTGAAACTCCTCACCATTTATCATTCTCTAGGAAGACCTTTAATGTTGGACGGGGCAAAGCAGCCACATCCAGCAGCTGATTCCCTAAACCACAAAGATTCCCACCATCTCTAGTGAAGCTATGACCCTTGCCCACAAAGACAAAGACAACTCAGCTTCCTTTCAAATGCACAAGTAGTTAATGGCAAAAACCTCTGTACACCTATGCACAGGTTTTGAAATTACTCCTCACGTATGCTAGTACGTTTGATAACACATACTTTAAAAAATGGCCATTTTCCAAGTATTATAAAAAGACCTCTGAGATAATAAAACGAGTCCAAGGAGGAGTCCCATTTGACATTGTTGCAGTTATGCTGCCAACACACTTTTTTAAGAGAAATGCTGAAAGTAGCAGATTGGAGAGAGAAAACAGAGGTCGTTCAGAACAAGGGAAAGGTCAGCATAAGAAACAGCATGCGAAAATACAGATGATCCCTAGAGAAAAATACAAAAAGGACTGATAAAAACCGAAGGTTGCTTAGGGAACAAAGCAGAAAGTGTACAGATCTAGAAAACCTCCGAAGTGACACAGCATTATCAGCTGTATGCAGACCCTGAACAGCAGAGCACCGCTGTGCTGCTACAGAAGTACCAGAAATTATTTTGGCCACAGAAATTTATTATGAAGATGGAAGGCAAAGAAATAGATAACTTCTGAAAATAATGTAAAGCAAGAACTATTAATTCTGGATACCAGTTAAGGGCTAGAAAATAAGAAAGTAAAATAACTTTTTAAGCTTGTGAAAGTCAAGATAAAGGAAAAAAGACTTCAGAACATTTGGAGGTGAAAAAGAAGGGTTTTGGTGGGATGTGAAACACACGTGAAAGACCAGAATTATCAGGACAAAATATTGAGGACACAAAAAATTACTTAAAGAAACTGTGCAAAAAGACATAGCAATTTGCAGCAGGAAGCTTATTTCATCTTCCCAAGTGAGGATTCGATCCAAATGACAAAGACAAAACTAAATACTATTCTGTAATTGCAGAATGTTAATTATTTTAGAGATGGTAATAAAGAAAAGACTAAACACCAGCTGAGAACACTGGCATAATAAAGATACAGTAAAATGGAGGGGATTCAAGCAGTAAGAATCTCTTTCTTTCTTTATATTGATTTTTTTCCTGCATATTATTAAACTAATACTGTTTATCACAAGAAATTGATCCTTAGAATCCAAGCAAAAAAAGCAAAAAAGTCCATGTGAAAAGAAGAGAGGTACAGTATTAGTTTCTCAAACTCTGGTGTATGGAACACATTTCAAACTGCATTCATTTATCAAATGGAGTAAGTTACATTTTTGCCAAGATATAGGTTGAGTTAAAACACCACTGAGCTGCAAAGTAATGATTTAGTAATATTTTTGCAGGAACTCAGCACTACCTTATAGAATCCACTCCAGCAGGCACAAAATCACTCATAGCAGCAGCAGAATTTTAGTTATATCCAGTTCAGATACATTTAAGGATGAGGAATTCTGGCCTACTGCTAACCTGCATCCTTATTCTATGAACTATTATGGTTAGGAACATATTTGTAGACAACAACAGTTAAGATTATGACATTGAACAGAACAGAAAGATGGTGCTACTACAAGAAGTAAGCAACACGGAATTTCATCTTCAGAATTATCCTGCTCTCTGTTGTAGATGCTTACAATTAACTGTGCATCTATCTTTTAAAGAAAAACATCTTGGATATAAAATACTATGCCATAAATTTCTATTGGTAGCACTATAGGTAAATGTGGGAAACAGGGGTTATAACATCAGCCTGTGCTGCTAATCCCTGGATCACCTACACACATCTTTTCCCTTAGTACCGCTACCTTGGCTTGGTTTAAACAATAACCTTTTCCCTTCCTCCTCTCCAAAAAGGCAAAACCAGATAGAATGATCAAAGTCATTTTATTTTTTCTGAGACAGGCAATCCAATTTAAGAACTGTAACTTTGTCTCCTAAATTTAATGATTCTGCTATTCATAACCTTATCAGTATAGTTTTAGGAGAATTTATATTTAAAATTTGCTTTTATGTAAATACACAGGATCTGAAGGTGAGTTTCTCCTTTCAGATCAGCCCTCTCAGTTGTCTAAATTTGATATTCCATGCCAAGTGCTACAGATCACTGTATCTTTTATTTCCCACAGCGACTGCACACCACATTATTGTACCTGATCATAGAGCCTGTTAGCTGAGATTCATTTAGAGATCAGTTTTTCAGCAAAAGGCCTGATGCACAGACCCAGTTTTCATCAGTAATGTTTCCATCTAGATATGCGGAGTTTTAATGATTCCTATCACTACCTATACCTATGAAGACCTCAAGACATTTAAATTCTGCTTAATTTGTGTTTGAAGAAAACACAAAACAATGTAAGCACATTTTTATGGAGTCTTCTTGCCCACTTAAGCTGGAAAGCACCATGCCAAAGATAATATACTTGGGGTCCTATTTTCCTTTCCAAATTACCTCTATAGAAAAGGTAATTAATATTCCTGTTTCTCGTATCATAATCTACGTTAAACAGGAATTGAAGCATTTTATTTCACGTTGACATTTCCATGTCTGATAACTGAAGATTCTGTAATCTACCAGACTATGTCCAATGCTTAAAAAAACCATCTGATGTTTGGAACAAATGAAAAATACCATGGTCTCATTTCCTGCAAAGCAATGAACTTTCGAGATGGCAACAGATCCTCGCACCACACTGTGCTGCTCTCTAGCAACAGCATTGACAGGTTAAACATTTCACTCTTGTTCTCAAAGCCACTTATCTCCATAGCTTGCTCTCATTCAGAATTGTTTGGCTGGTAGGAGCAAATCATGGTGACTTCTTTAAAATTAGTGATAAAAATGCCACAGGCAGCACGTTGGAACATCAGTAAGCATTTCAAATCATCTGCTGTAATCATGAAACAGTTCAAATAAATTTCATTATCTTTATTACTCTTGAAATCACTACACTGTCTGAAGATCACTTTAAATATAATTTAAGAAAGTAGGTGACAGCGATCACTTTCTCATGGCAAAAGATGGCAACTACATGTGGTCTTTTTTAGAATTAATTTTCACCTCAGAAAAGGCAAATGCTTAAGCACAATGTAAATTTCAGAATATTAATAGGTTTACTTAATTATTTGTAGCAAAATAATTTTTATATTGCTTAAAAAAAATCATAGAGATACAAGCCATGAAAAAAACCTTATAAAAATGAAGCTGTGAATTAGTCTGCTATAGAAATGGAAAAAGCCCCACTATTTGTCCCAGCCAGAGAGATTTCCTTAACAGTGGGGAACACTTAGCCTTATGGTTCCTATCACTACCAGCAAATAAACTTTCTTTTCTAGAAGTATTCAGTAAAATACTCCTCCACTTCCATTATTTATTGATTAAAATTAATGTTGTAGTCTATTTATTTATACACCAAGATTTTTACAAACATTCTTTTTATGAAAATGTATAATCCACTTAAGATAAACCCCGAGGTCACTTGTTTACGCGTGGCTCTTGGGAGCTAAATTAGCCTTTGCTTAAGAATCTGATGAGAGCAGCAAGCCAGCCCGGGAGCAGTAGTTTTCCCCACATGGTTTGTGTCTGACAGTGCGGAGAAGTGCTCTAGAGCTCCTGAAACGACTCCCTCAACAACGCGTCTAGGAGGACGCTAATCACGGCGTGATCTGCTTCTATTGTACGGTGCTCTCCGTCGCTGTAATTTCTAAATCTCAATGCTGTTACACATAGTTGGTATCATTTTACAATTTCCAAACAAGCTTGATTGCTAAAATCTTAATTAGGATGTCTAGATGCAGAAGTGACAGCAACACCTGCAACAGCACGGACCTCCAAGAAGAGAAATTCACCCAGGATGCCATGGCGAGACTGCATCCAGTACACAGCCTCGCTAATTTTTTCCAGCGCAAGGATTGCTACATCATACTTCACTTACTGCTCTGACTGCAGAACAGGTATACCCAGGGATTACTCATCTGTTGCAGGACTTTTGTATGAACAAAGTCGGAGGAGCCAATCAAGCATCTACCGTTATCAGTGGCTCAATTAGAAATAAGTTTGGAGAGGCAGTTAATGATTGTGATTAAACTCATTAGACTGCACCTCCTGTTTACGGGCTCAAAATATATTTCAGGTACCTTAAATCTAACCTGCTAGCACCCATACTAAGACACTGGCATTAGATTTTTATAAATATATCAAGACAAAGAAAAACTAGTACCAAATAGGTTTCTATTTTCGTGTTAAGATTTCAATGCCTAAAAAGTGCAGTTAAGGCATAGTATCTATGCCTTAACCTCATTGAAATATGTCTGTTTTTTTAATAAATTATATAAAGTCAGCATGGCAAACCAAGGTTGGAATTTCAAGTTAAAGTTAATCTTTTACACCCAACTGTAGAAAGAGCATGGGCTATGCTACTAGAGAGGTTTCTGAAATGCCCTAAACCAATGCGGGCAAATTATTAGTCCCTGGCAAAAGCTATTGAATAATGCAGGCATTCAAAGGAAGAGCTAAATGCTCACTACAGACTACTGGTTTGAACACTGGTTTCTTTTTCTTCTCCCTATTGTACATCTCAACTAGCCTTCTCCGAATATGAACTGTGAGTCCTCAAACCTAAGTACTAACCACTTGGAAAAAAAAATTACATATGTGACAATTTCATGATTCTAACAACTCTTCGTGATTCTAACAACTTCGCGTAGCACTGTAATTTCACTTAAGATCTTCTCACAATTTTGTTCTCCAAAATCTGATGCAAAACCGGATTACAATAATAAACATGTTTGTTTACAGCTATAGCAAAGATGAACAATTGAACGCTGATCAAGAGCAAGAAAATATTTTATGTTGTTTCATCTCTTTTGCTGCTTTCTATTTCTCCACCTCAGCCTTACATCTCTATGACAATCATTATACAAACTACATCATTCTGCAGCCCACACAGGCAGTTAACAATTTATCCCTGTTGTCTCAATCATATCCACTTATGAAAACGGCAATCATTCTTGCTTTGAGATTCTGATAAGTGAATATGAATAATTAATTTTATCCCTTGAGTCTCAACACCAGTTTCCACTGTCCCTTTAATTACTTGGACAAACAGGTTGGGATCTTCATTTCTGCGCCTATTAAGCCACAAATCTTTTAATGCGATCAAAGAAACAGTCTTAATACCCTTGATCTCCCCATAAAAATGTAAGTTAGCAGTGAATCATGTCACAGCCTTCCACACAGTACACTGCATTTATGAAATTTCAGATATGTCAGCTACTTCACTTGCATCTGTTGAATCTACAACCCAGCTGACTATACACCTGATGATTAGCTGTAGTTAGCCCTCTTAGAAAACCCTGCTATTCTTCTTGTTCATCCGATATTGCTCTTACAGTAGCGAAATCTCTCTCTCCCCATTCGAAAAATCCCATGCAGTAGATGGAAAACCTCAACCACTAGAAAAATCAGTCCAGCTTTTGCATGAATTCAGCTTGTCTTTTTTTTCTATTTTCCCTTTCAATGAAAGGATTGAAGTTGTTACTCAGATTCCTCTCAAATACCACCATGTCATCTGTCACTAAATATGTTGTCTGGCTTTCATGCTGACACTAGGATTTCTTTCAAGCTCGGGACCACATGATGTATCAAATGGCTCACCTTCACAAAAAGATAAAATACCCCGTGGCTAGCTTAGTCAAGATCTCCAAACAGGAGCAGAGATGAAAACCAGCATTTGTATTATCACTGTTTCATTTAAGAAATAATGTGAGCTTAAAACTGAATTTCAGTATAAACAAACCACCTTTGATTGTCTCATCATCTGACCATGCCTGCATGGAAAACATATCATGCTATAAATAGCACAGTATGATTAATTCAAACTCCTCTCATGAAATTAATATTTAATCTGAAAATTCACTGGAATCCCCTGAAATTCACAACAATTTCAGAAGGGTTACTTTTGTCTCAGAAAGAAAGAATCAATGTATGAGCTGTCTTTTTGTTACTTACGTAAAAAGCCAAAACATTCTATTAGATCATTTATCAGTTTTAACTCATATAAACCATTATGCATCCTTAAAGATGTCTAAAAGATTCAAAATAAGAGAATTGCAGTTTTCTATTCCATTATGTCTTCCAAGCTCGCAGAAACTGCAAATATTATGCTTTCTCACATCTTATTGCCAAACCTTAACCACAGGTTAAGTGGGTAGAGCTTTCATTGACAGCTACGTGAGATCAATACTGAAAATGGTATAACTTTGGTCCCAAAGCATGTATTTATAAACTTTGTTCGTATTATATAACAAATTATTGTCTTCCAGAAGGCCAGTTATATTTTTAAAAAAACTTATTTTGCGCTTATTTTTGCACTAAGAACAGGACATATGTCTGACATTGTTGCCATACGATATACATCAACAGCTAATTAAATCAGTCATATTTGTTTCATTGTTTAACACAGCTGGTAGTCTAAACAAATCTTTTCCAGCTCATATTTCAGAAAGAGTCTTGTAACAGAATAACCTCCAGAGGAGGTTGACTTAATGGTTTGAGCAAAGGCTGCAGCCGCAGCTGACGTGCGGCAGAGCTGGCAGCGGCAGGACTCGCCCTCCCTGTGGCACTTCCACCAATCTAAGGATGTGGCAGAATCTGTGCCGTGCCCACAGCAAGGTGCACCAGAGAGCATCCCCGCAGCTTTGTGGACAAAGCGCTGCTTCACAGAGTTTGGCCCTTAATTTCTCCATACATAGTTCCGTTATCGATGGTGATATTTCTTCCCCTTCAGAGCTGTATTTGTAACAGACCAAATCCATTATAAGAGAATCATAGAATCACAGAATACCAGGTTGGAAGGGACCTCAAGGATCATCTGGTCCAACCTTTCTAGGCAAGAGCACAGTCTAGACAAGATGGCCCAGCACCCTGTCCAGCTGAGTCTTGAAAGTGTCCAGTGTGGCGGAGTCAACCACTTCCCCAGGGAGATTATTCCAATGGTTGACTGTTCTCATTGTGAAAAATTTTCCTCTCATGTTCAGTCAACATCTCCCCAAGAGTAACTTGTATCCATTGCCCCTTGTCCTCTCCATGTGACTCCTTGTAAAAAGGGAGTCTCCATCTTCTTTGTAATTACCCTTTAAGTACTGGTACATGGTGATGAGATCACATCTAAGCCTCCTTTTCTCAAGGCTGAACAAACCCAGTTGTCTCAGCCTATCCTCACATGGCAGGCTTCCCAGTCCTTTGATCGTCTTGGTGGCCCTTCTCTGGACCCCCTCCAGCCTGTCCACATCTTTTCTGTATAGCGAGTCAGTCCCACAGTGCCATTTTGAGGGCATTAAGAAGATCCTTTCTTTCATGTATGGGATAATCAGACAGAAAAAATAAAAGAATTATTAATAAAAGAAAAAAATCCTCTGTTATTGTATGTGTACTTCTTGATCAGAGAGTAATAGCACACAATTACCCCATAAAATTCATGGAAATGACATTAAGGAAAAGCCAGTGGAATACTTCTCTTTTCCTATGCATACCATGGCCAGCTAGCTAGGCGTCCTAACTAGCTGTATGGCTTGACCAAAAAAGTGTGCTTCTGAAAGCTGAACCGGCAGAAGAGCGAAATCAAAAGTTCATTTTCCTCCTTTCAATAGAAATAACTGGAGCATATTTAAACTTTTCACGTGTGAACTTTTCATAACAATTTGTTTTAGGAATTTGGAGGAGCACATCAGCATTAATTACATAAAACAAATAACAAATCAGGCTCCCTGAAGTCTCTGAAAGACATGGTCAATCTATGCATAGAGCAATCTCAGTTCCTTCAATGTAATCTAATGTTTTGATTTTCGGGGGGTTGGACTAGATGACCTCTAAAGGTCCCTTCCAACCCAAAGCATTCTATGATTCTGTGATTTTCTGCTAACAACTCTATGGATTTTTGACAAACTAAGAGCATGAAGGGGTCAGTGTATTATAAACAAGTTGTTAATTTAGTTTGTTTGATTATCTAAATATGACCATATAAATACCTGAGAACAAGCAAAAAGTCTAATGTATTAAATGGAAAAATTAATGAACATCTGAATTCACTTCATCTATCACTTACTGACTTCAGTGAAGCCAGGATCCTACCTCCTGTACATTTCCAGTGACAGGTATTAACCAAGGATACATGGATTTAATTAGGTAAAGAACCATTAAAAGTGATGAACTAAGCTCAGCTGGTAAGAAGGAAGACAGTTTGTCTTGTCACTTATTAACATATACTCCCTGACAGGAATGCAAGATTTTAAATAAGTAACTGATTTTTAGCAAAAATTTCCTCTATGCTCGTAATCAACTCTACGCAATTAGGATACATTCACTAAAAGAATGAAGAAAGAAGCAAAAAGGAATTTGGATGACAACTTCTTTAAAGGCATCACTGATTGTATTATCTGTCCTTCTGGGACAAAACCAGTGGCTTTAAAGAAAGATGCACAACAAAAAAGGGCTAGTATTTACATACATGAGCACACAGTGCTTGCGAAGCAGTGAAAATCAGCCCACAGACTTATCCACTGTGCCATAACAATCAGAAGAGAGACAAAGAAAGTCAGGAAAAAATCATTTGGAGAGAAAGCAGTCTACAAAGAAGTCACATCTGATTAATTCGGGAGTAGCCACTGGGCATTTTTTGATGTAAAGCACCATTTCTACTAAAAGGAGTTATATAGACTTAAGGATTTGGCCTGAAAAAAATAATATTTTTTTTCTGAACTTTCTTCTAAGAAGTTAAATAAGCAATTTAACATTTAATGATCCAGAATAATTTTTACGTGTATGCCAACACACAATAAAAAAGTCCAAACCATCAGAAACACCTTTTCTCTCTTTTGCTTGGTTGGTACTTCAGCTAGCTAAATTTACACGCTTATCGTGGTTTATCCCAGACTATCATAGCACAGAAGTGCAAAAATAAACTGCATAGAAGACCTTACAGTATCTATAGTCAGATCCAGCACAAGCTGTTGGAGATGGAAGGGAAAACCAAAATTTGACCCAATTTGTCAAGTTTTTATTTGACAATACTGTCTTCTTTTGCTTTCTTTTCGTAACTATGATCACTTGATTATCATTTTTTGCCAGGGGAAGAAATAAAACCCAACCAAATAACCAAAACCAGCCTCAGTTGGAAAGAAAATTTTAGTCAAAGACCACTTGCTGCTGCTGAAATCTTGTAAGGACTTCTCAGTTAGTTTGGCTTAATTTATTCTCTGAGGAACCTATTAGGAACAGTAATTATGAAACACTGAAGATGACTATCAAAAGGGAGTTGGAAAACCTGATAGAGTATTCTTCTTACCAACTAGATTAAGAAAAATAAGGATCTTGCCCGTCCCAGGAAACAACATTCAATAAAATATTAATTCATTTTTTTAACAAACTGAATCTCAATGTATTCATGTATCTGTCCACTAAAGTTCTTCTACCACTGTAACACCTTCTTTATAACGCATATTTGTTTTAACAAGACAGCTGCTGCCAAGCTGAAGCTCTGCCTATCTTTCCCACAAAGTGAAAGGACTACTTTGGATCGCTATCATCAAATCAACCACCAGTTTTTATTAAATTTGTAGGAACGATGATCTTATGACTAACGACTTAAATATAATGACTAGATCTTATGACTAATGATTAGATCTAATGACTCCTGGCTCTGTCAAATTTGCATGAAATTAACCAATGTGTTGAAAAATGGGGAGGAGGTTGGGTAGTGATAAATGGCTGAACCGGCAGACATGAAGACGGCAAAATTTGTCCCTGAGGAAGCCAGTCTAAAAATAATAATTTAAAAAAAAAAAAAATCTAAGTGATCAATCAATTTATTTTAAATGTCTTTGACAACCGTTTCTCTTCAGAAGGGGAGTCAACTCCACAATCAAACCGTGCTAGCAAACAAGGTTCAATTTAAAGCAGCCTCAGATCAGCGGGAATTAAGCCAACCTAGTATTTATGAATCTTTCCACCCTTCCTCGTTGTAGGAAGCATATTATACTGCGTATTCTAAATCTTTTCTCCAGTGAAGTAGGATATAGATGGAAAAGAAAATGTGTATATTGTTGAAGAAAATGCTACAGGCAAACTGTGCTTTGGAGAGCAGGTGAAGATTATCTGAGGTTTGAAGGAGAGGGGTTCTGCAGTGGAAAAACGCACTTGCGATGCAGGACTCGTAAGAAAGAAAAGATTGTGTAAGTACGTGGGCTGGTGCAGGACTGACACTCCCAGCGTCCTGATACTGGTGGCCAAAGCCTCTACAATTAGCAGCTATCAAAGCAAATCAGGCCTGGGCACCCCAGCATAGAGCTGCTACAGGAATGCAGCAACCACCCTTTTCTAAAACTCTTCCTAGTAACGGCAGCCACCATATTATAGTACGAGGTGTGGAAAATAAGATCTACAACAAGAGAAGTGGTCATTAAACAAGCCAGTCAAAACCCCCTCCCCATCAGCACAAAAACGTGCAATGCAGTTAGCTAGTCAAATCACTTCAATGTTTACAAACAGCTAAAATAGATTAGCTGTTCTTTTAAATTCATGTGAAAACAAAAAAATAGAACATCAATCTTCATGGTAAGATTATGATAAAATATTTTCCACTTACCAGCAAACTCTGGCTATACATTTTCTTAAACAAGTCTAACTAGAATAATTACATATTTACCCCTCATATTGCATCTTATTTATTCAGTTTCTCTGAGTCTCTACAATATAAAATTCAACTAAAATTTGATCTGAACTGTCAATTCCAACCTAGATGCTTAAATAAAAGCAAAATACAGTAGCAAAAGCATATAGATTAAAAAAAATACTCAACAGCCATCTTTAGTCAGATACAATAAAAAGCAGATTCTCTTTTTCCATGAAGAATCTAAGGCATTAGAGACCAGCCAAAATTTAGATGGGAGGCACAGCAAGACCCTTTCTGCAAAGAGACCTGAAAGTTGGAATCTGACTGTTCCTCCTAGCTGATAGCTGAGTTGTTAACCAAATGCGCTCCTGTAATCTAAGGTGGTTTTCCTAGACCTCTAAAGACACCTGTGACAAATGCAACAAAACATTCACAAAGAAAACTCTTTTCAATGCACACATTTTACTGCTTCTTCTGAATCTGCACAATATGCTACATAGGCTTGCCTGGCATTTATTAGCACAACAGGAGAGACTTCGGGGACAGACAAACCGGGGAAGCAAGTGAATGGAGGAAAACTGGGAAGAAGAATGCAGATGTGGGGGAGGACTCATATGAAACATGTGGAGGAGCTAATGACATCGTTAACACCAAATTAAATGGAGTTTTAATGAGCATTTCCCCCATAGGAGATAAGGCATTAAAACATTACTTGCTGGAAGTAGTAACTAGATGAAGATTTGGTTAGACTTTTCTGAATCTCGGAGATGTAATTTGTCTAAATGGAATTTTTTTAACAAAATGGCATGATATAAATACACGATATTCTGTAATCTGCCAGATTTTGCCATCACCCAGAAACACAACTTTTTCTCTGAATCTCTCCCATAGGATAAGATGTGATGTGGCTTGTAAAACAAACAACTGGGACGTTATCAGTACATATTTGAAATCAGTTTGAAAATTGGTTTTGGATTACGTAGCTAAAGTGTTAAATACTTTTTTATTATTATTACTTTTAAAGCCCACCCTTTCCTTTTCAAAAAGTAAACATTTCTGAGCTGGGAATTCTGAACACCAAAGATGCTTAGTCAGCTATTTGACCCACAATTTGAAATGGGAGTCACCAAATTAAAGAAACATCTCCCCAAAACTGGGTCATGAAATCCACACCCATTCAGGTTGGTTGGGTGAAGGAAGGAAGGGGGGAATTGCTGCTGAATTTTTCTGTTCAAACTTAAGTAGACCATGGTCTGTTGCATGGTGAATAACTAAATGATGTTAACTTTCTCAACCAAAATACTAAAGAAATGCTCATCAGAACCGAATCTTCGATTTAAGTCAAGGCCTGGAGTAATTTCAGGCGGGGCGAAAACAAGTGATCCTGGGAGGAGGACTTTTTTGTTGCTGTTCTAATACATGGTTAGACGTGTGGTTAAAATGTGGATGTGCGATTATAAAACACTTTCAAAGTATGAAGGGTCTTTATCACAAATAACTGAAGAAATCAACAGTCACACCCAGGCAGTGACTTTACAGAAGGAGCTTCACTCAACTACAGCTACATACCTAATGTGCTTCCAGGTGTACACCCGCTTCCCAGCCTGCAAACCCAGAGAGGCTGTGGCAGTGGTCAGATGGAAGTACCTGGGGGAGACCGCGCAGCAGCAAGAGGAGGCAGTGACCTTCAGGAGCACCCAGGACCCGGGGGAACCCCACTCCCACACCTGCAGGGACCTTTAACACACAACTATCTGCAAATTATATACTCTTGGCCAGCTACAGCTGCATGTGAAGTGTGCCCCTAACTCAGAGGCACCCACAATGGAGAAGGCAGGTTCATGCTGGAAAAAGGAAAATACCTGGGAGTAAGGGAGAGGGAATCATAGAATCATTAAGGTTGGAAAAGACCTCTAAGATCATCTAAGATCTCTAAGATCCAACCGTCAACCCAACACCACCGTGCCTATTATAAGGGAGAGAAAGTGTTCGGAGGCACTTTTGCTCCTGGCCCTCTGAAGACTTCAGGATATAACTCTTACAGATGGAAAGCTTGGCTCAGCGACTCTAAAGCAAAACGTACATTGTGAGACTTTCTGATTACTTATGACTGAGAAAGAAAATCGTAAGATGGTCTACTCTTAGAAAGAAAAAGGGATTTAAGTAGTGTTTTGAGGCCCAAAATTCAAAAGGTACCTACAGAATAGTGGCCAAAAATAGCACATTGGTAGATGGTATTGAGCACTTGGCCCTATCTATGTAGACCTTCCATTAACTGGTTTCTTCAAAATTGAATTTACACTTCAAAGGATTAGATTTTCAGGTTGCTGTTTTAGCACAGTTAAATTATCTAATATTAATGGTCATAAATTAAATCTAGTTCAGTTCAAAATCTACTTATGTATTTAATTCCATTAACTTCCTGGCACAGAAAATTTACCCAGGCAATTATGCACTCTGTACACTTGTAACTTGTAACAGTATTATTTATTAAAAAGTGTTCTCTAGAAAAGTCACGTCTTTGTTTCACAAAAATCAAGCAAGTTTCCTATTTTTGCCTGGTGGCCCTTCCCATTTAACTCTTTGCTATTCACTAGGCACCACAAAGTATAAAGAGCAAAGATTGATGGAGCCAATCTGTGTGTAGTTCTTAAGAGTTGTCTTTCAGCTTCTTTCATTTCTATTTTGCCTGTGCTGATGAACTAAGTTAAATTTTCTGGGTAAAGATGGATGTTATACAACACAAAAGTGCTGAAATACGTGGCTGAGTAGAAGCCAAATCATGTTTTATCTATATTCCATTGTAAATTATTAATTCTTATGACTTATTAATGCATATTCAATGCAGAATTCTTTAGATGCTTAATACACATACTACATCTGAACAAGATTTTAGATACTAGTTTTCTTGAAATGCAAAGCAAAAATAAATAGGTTGTATGTAGCCATGGCATAGTAATAAGGGCCCCTTTTTGTATTTATATGATTCTCCTATATCTAGTCAACCTGGAAAAAAAAATCACATGACTATATAACTTTTGTGTATTAAAGATACATAATTCATCTACAAATCTATTAGAAGTACCAAGATGTAAAATCAACAAGCTAAAGGCACGAGGTAAGTCAAATTGCCAGCAAACTTTGCCCCATGGATTATCAGGTAACAGATACTGCTCCGAAAGCAAACACGCAGAATCTGAGCCTGGAACTTCCATTCTAGCTTGGCAGTGTCATGACTTTCAAAGCAGAGCTGTCGTATTCCCAATGCTCTTTTATTCAGAGTCATTAGACTGCATTGAGAAAACATGATAAAGTTTAAAAATTCACAAATAGAGAAAAATATCAGAGTGGTCTCTACAAGCTCACTATCATCTACCTTTCAGAGTCAGATAGGTTTTACCTCATATTTAATAAAAATACATACATCCATCTCTGGGTTTAACACTACTGTTACACAACTTGCACAATTTTTCAACCTGTGAAAAATTAGTTTCAAGCATTTCTAAATCATAACAGTAGACAGTTAACGTAGAATGTGACAAGAGAAATAGGTGGTATCAGTGTGGTAGAGAAGGGTCACATTTCTTCAGATAGGAATGAAGAATATGCATATACCTCTCCAAACGTACATTATTTTTTGTTATTATAAGCGAGTAAATGAATCAACATGTAAAGCAGTACTAGGACAGGACTGATGCAGTGGAACATCGCATAAAGAGATTGCAGCTGCTGCTGATTCAAGAAACAGCATGCAGGTGTGTTTTAGCTAAAATTCTAAAATTTTCTTTTAATTCGGAAATGATCTTGGCTCAAAGCACTCAGGAACTGCATCTATAGACGACGCTCACGCCAACTTCATCCTGTTACCACAACCGCTTGGCTGTGCTGTTGATACAACTGTCTGCAAAATGAGTTTTACTGCAATTGCTAGGCTTAAACCCACAATAAGAAATGAAAGGCTCCGTTCTCAGCCTTCCCTCTGCAACCTTATCACAGAGACGGCAGTTATACACCTTGAAGTCTTCTTGTTATTTATGAGATTTGATGACTACACAGAAACGCTCCGTTAGCAGTCCCTTACGGCAGTCTGATAATCTCAGTTGATGGGGGCTGTGCCAATATATCACAGAGGCACAATAATGTAAAACGAGATGATACCTTTAAAGCATATTCTAAAGTGCTGAGGACAACAGCATGCTTACGCCTCCTCTTTCTGTATCTTCCTCTTGCTCAGACTTAAGGAAAAATAAAAATTAGGGCAAACTTCCATAAACCTGAAACTATGTTAAAAAAGGGACTCCGGATTCAATATTTTGCCTGTAGCAAACAGCATATACTTTTGCTTCTACTGACACATTATGTGAATTACGTACACACTTCTAATAGGAAGAGAAAGGAAAGGTTAGTTATTAAGGCAAAATTGGGACACAGAAGAGATTATTCCTCATTTAACAGCATGCAGTAAACAGTGCAATTGCTGTTCCAGCATCCTTTTAACTTTCAAATAACGAGAATTATTAGTATACTACACTCTTCCTTCTTTCCTCTTCCCCCAGAAACGCTACTTTGAAGTTCTCCTATATCCTGTCTAGTACGTTAACACATCAACACACTTAAGAGCCTGATCTTCAAATCCTTCTTCGAGGCTTTCAGTTCAATTTCATGCCTAGTGTTTCATGTATCATTAGGTATAGTTTCATCCTTCCTTGGGGCGAGAGCGTATGAATGGATACCTCTTTGACATACACACCCCCACAAAAAAGTTTGAAATTATTCTGTAATTCTTTCTTACCTTTTGGGTTAGAAACTGTCATCATGGAATTAGTAATATTTGCTCTACTCTTCAACTAAGGTGATTAAATCAGCTACTAGCAGAAGTAGGTTTAATTCTGTATCTATTAACTACAGGTAAAAAAGATAGAGATGAGTTACAGTGCGCCCTGCCAGGGGTGTTGCATCCTTTAAGGCATTTTTCCTGCATTCAGAAGGAAATTTCTGAACAGGTATTGTGGTTCTGTGCAAAAAAGGATTATTAACTCAAAATCTAACTCATAAGCAATACTTTGGTCAAAAGATATACCTGTTGATTTAAAACTATTCTGAAAATAACCCAATCCATAAATATTTAAGCAGATAAATATAACATATGACATTTTTCTATCTTTACCAACTCGTTTAAGTGACCAAGCACTCTAAGCAACTCCTGGCCTTTAAATACCACCACCATTTAATAACAGTTGTTTATATGTTTATTCAAGCTGACTTAATACTGGGCTGAGACCTACTGAGTACACAGGAAAAAATTCAAAGGCAATTTACATGATTTTTAATTTCATGGTATGCAAAGTACCCAGCTGCACTTCTACAACTTACAGCTTAGAGAAGGCAATGACATTGACTGTATAAAGATTACTGCAACTTCACCGCACGAGCCAGAACATGTGCCTTGACATTCAAATGTGCATCCCCTCTCCAAGCCAGGAAGCAATTACTTCTATTTCTTCTCTTTCAATAATACACTTGCATCTGCACAATACAGTTATATGATAGATTATTTAAATTTTTTGACACGGTGTTCGCAACCATCCAGGCCACTTTGGGCTCCGTGTCTCCTCTTGATTCCACATGCTTACTAATTTCAGAGGAAGAAAAGGTTCTGTAATTAACCTGCTGGGAAATATCAGAAATCTTTAAAATTCCCACTCTGCATGCAAATATCTGGCATCTTTCTGTTTTACTGCAGGCTATTCAGACTGCTGCCAATCTTAACAGACTGCACAGGTCCTAGAAGAGTCAACTGCCACAAAATTCAGCAGATCTCTTGAAGTAGTAAGGAGGTGAACCGTAAAAAAAAAAGAAAAAAAAGAAGTCTTCTATCTTTTATAGAGATATCCTGATTCAATGATCTGGTAAAATATATCAACATTCATAACAACAACAAGATCTGGGCTTAGAAGCAGATTATAGTCTTGATAACCAGCTTTATAATCTCACGAATAAGAAATTTTATGACATTTAAATATTTTTAAATTAGAAATGCAAGGAAGAATTTCTTTGAGGCTAAAGCAGCCACATACAGCAACCCAACAAAAACATCTGAAAGGAGCTACAATATTAAATTTACCGCCAAAACACACAAATGGCAAACCAATAACGTTCCAATCAGAAAGCTTATTGGCAACTAGTGTTTAATTTGGGATATTTAACTAGCTTTTTATAAGCCTATATTTCATTTTGTCACAGGATTTTCAAAATCAAAAATGGTGAAGAGAACATTTAACATACTACAACTGAAATAATTCTTAAGAACACTGTTGTTGATTTAACAGTGTATTGGACTACTGCCAAGACCAGAAGCTATATTCAATTAGTTTATGAACATATGTCTTAACGTGTTTAGAAGAACAAAGGTGCAATTAAATTCACTAAAATTATTTAGCAGATGGAATCAAATGAATGTGTTCCCGTGTCTCATGTTCATATAATTGTGTTTATTTTATTTTTGCTTACAAAAATACCTAAACCAGCTATAAACCCAAAAACAGATACAATTTTTTTTTTCTGTCGAGATGCAAAGATGAGTATCAAAAGTTGTCTTGAACTCAAGGAACAAATTTGTATGATCTGTATTTCCTCAGTTATGACTTACATAGTGTAGAACATTTCTAGCTAGGAGAGCAACAAGTTAACTGTACTGTGAGAGCATTAGCATAACTAATAAAGATATGCACCTAAAATCTAGCACCACTCCAGAAGGAGGAAGGCAATGTTGTTTCTAACTTGAAGTATTTGTGGCAACCCTAAGCAGACAGTCCACTTCAGTTCACCTGTGACAGGAAAACTAATGAAAATAATTAAGGATAAACCTATAAACCCACCACATACTAGGAAAGGAAAGCTGCAAAGAAAAACCCCGGCATGTGTCTGCTCTAATTCCGGAGCGTGCGAGGAAAATGAAACGTAGATAGCTGAAACTCCCTGACAGTTTACTCAGGTTTCCAAAGCCCTTTTGACAAGCTCCATGCAAAAGACTATTAAAGCACGAGGTAAAGCCATGCAGTAAAACCTGGTTGAGAAACAGAGAAAGGAGAAGGAATGAGTCATGCCTTTTAGTGCCTTGAAAGAAAGTGTAACGTCCCGCACTTCCACAGTGGAAATGAAAGAGGCTGAGTAGCAAAAAGGCAAACCACCATAGTAGACAACCGTTCTTAGTCACAGTTTGAGCTTACTGAAATTTCAAAATGAAGCTAGCAGGAAAAAGTAAATGGGAAGTCTAATACCAGGGAAAATTGAATCTGTGGGAACAGAGGACCTGTGCTTTATTGCACAGGTACTTCTGTTCACATTTTCCATTACATGACAATTGAACTTCCCTGTAAATGAGAAGGAAACACACTCAAAAGTCCCCACATTTATTGCTGGTAGGTAAACAGATGACAACAAAAGCGAAATATGTCTATTACTGAGTTCCAGACTGCGTGGAGGCCCCTGCTGTCATCAGGATGGACCTAAAAGCTCTTTTGAGAGTGCAGCACTGCTCTGAGAACTTGTGGAATCAATGTTGCTTAAATGGAAAGTATGTGTTACGGAAAAAAATATTAAAATAGTTCTTTTCTGGGACAGACCTTTTCACAGAATTCAGACTGAGAAAAAGAGGGCATTAGGTAGGGCAGATGCTGAGCTGTTATTACATGAAATTGCTGCTTCCCAGTTTCGACTGAACATCTCTCACACAGTGCTGCTTAGAACTGCATTTACCTTTCCGTGCTACACAATTTCTGCAGCTGCAGTCATCCTTCACAGACCAGTATCTCTGGCTCTCATGCCTCCTCATCGCCCCCAGTTTACAGCTTTTAGCACTGGTGCACAGCTTTGACCGGTGCCCTATTACTTCTTCACATCCACCGATTCAGTTGACAACTTCTTTGTATCTGCCCTGCATGACGAGTTTTCCTCTGTCTGAGCAAGCCCTCTCAATCTCACATTAGCCAAAATTCAATAAGCAAACATCCAAGAATATCTTCTAATCACTGTACAAACTCATTAATAATCTCTATCGATCCTGAAAACTGTATTTTGTTCACAGCTTCTTGTAGTCGACCCCTTAGCCACCTTCCTACCCCACTTTTTCCACCTTCAATAATAATTTCCTGTGGAATGCTAAAGTAAATGTTTTGTTTAAATCCAGACAGATTGACTGTCCTGCATTGCTCTTGTTTAAGAAACCAGCTAATCTCTCTCTCTTTAGTCTTCACAAACTAGCTTGAAAAAACCACACTGCCATTTATACCACTTCCCATTTACTTCCAGCTACCTACCTATTTTTAAAATTCTGGTTTAAAACTTCATACAGAATTGACCATCAGAAGATCTGCTGGCCTATAGTCGTCTCACATTTTCTCTTTTTGAATACAGATGTTATGTTCGCAATTCATGTTTCATGCTGGACTCTACTTGGACTCCTAAGAAATCCAAGCAACATAAATACTGTTTACCAGCTCTGTAGTTGCTTGTCAGGCTCATTTTCAGTAGGTACCTAATCACCCACATACACAACATGAACCTTACTGAAAGCTGACGCAAAGCACTCTTTTTTTGTTTCCAGACCTAAAGAAGAGCTAATACTACATGTTGAGGAAGCTGTGAACATGCTATATATGTCCCAAATATTAATAAGAACGAACAATTTTTTTGTTATTTGTTTAAATATGCCTTACAAAATGCAAAGCATAGCGGTTTCTGACTGTTTTGCATTCTTTTTATTTTTAATTTTCCTTTCTTTTCAATCCCCTTTCAAATCTTTGTAGATTTTCTACTTCCTCCTGTATCCTCCTTAAAAAGCTTATTCATGCAAGTAAAGCTGCAGTCTTTTCTACAAGCTTTTGACACAAGCCTGTCTCCTCTGTGTTCAAAGCTCTCCGGACCAGTTAACTGTACTATTTAATTTTGTTAATTTTTCAAAGCTTGTCTTTCTAAAATCCCAGTGTTTAACCATATTAGAATTGTTTGGATTTTTTTTTAACCTTGCTTGTACCTGTTCTGCAATCTGATGCAAACTAGTGCAGCTCGCAAGCTCACTCAAGATCAAAACTGCGCTATTGGACCAGCCTTTCCCCGAGAATCTCACTCAGCACACAAAGTCCATAAAGTTGGGATTTAGAAGTCTCCTATAATCACTCGTTTCCCATGGATTTTGATTTCCTCCCTAATCTCACAGAAATCCACATGTATTTGATATCCGCATCTATTTTGACATATGCAGAGGTCAGTAACAGTCCCACCAACACTATTTCACTTCAGTTCTTTCGCTCTTCATGAAAGCAGTTTAAAACATTCCAAACATCAATATCATCCCCATTTCTTTTTCTAGAGGAAACATTTGGCTAATTTAAACTGTAGCCTCACTCGGGGCTTATTTCCCTCCTTCTTAAAGAGATTCTACCTTTCAGTTCTCGGTTCTCCACTTACGTCTGCTCTACAGGCTGTCCCTGGCTGGGCGCTGGCAGCGGGGATGCAGGGGCATATCTTGGAAGGAGGTCAAGGCTGCCCCGTGCCCAGACATGGCTGGTTCCAGCTGGTTCCAAAATGGACCCACCGCAGGACACTGCTGAGCCCATCCGTGAAGCTGGTGATGCTTCTGTGAAAACGTATTGAAGGCAAAATGCTGCACAGGCATATGAGGAGTGAGGGAAAAAATGTGGGAGAAACAGCCCTGCGAGCACCAAGGTCAGAGAAGGAGGAGGAGAAGAGGTGCTCCAGGCAGAGCAGGGAGCTGTGGAGAGGACCACGCTGGAGCAGATTTCCACACTGCAGCCCGCAGAGGACCCCACGCCAGAGCAGGTGGATATTTCGTGAAGGAACTGCAGCCTGTGGACAGCCCACGCTGGAGCAGGTTGATCCTGAAGGAACCGTAGCCCACAGAGGACCCTCGCTGGAGTAGGTGTGAGGAGGAAGGAGCGGCAGAGATGAACTGTCATAGACTGACCCCAACCCCCCATTCCCAATCCCCCTGTGCCACTTGGGAGGGGGAGAAGCTTAGAGGAGTTGGGAATGAAGGAATGAAGTTGAGCCTTGTGGAAAAAAAAAGGGGGAGAGGAAAGGTGTTTTAATCTTTGTCTTTGTTTCTTACCATTCAAGTCTATTTTATTGGGCAATAAATAAAATTGTTTTTCCCCGAGCTGAGTCTGTTTTGCCTGTGAAGGTAATTGGTAAGCGATCTCCCTGTCCTTACCCACAAACTTTTTCATCTTATTTCCCCCCCTTGTCCTGTTGATGAGGGGGAGTGAGAGAGCAGCTGAGTGGGCACCTGGCAGCCAGCCAAGGTCAACCCACCACAACTGCTTTCCTGCCTGTTGTGACCATTCAGCTTTATTTCTACAACGCTCAGTTTGGTGTCCCAAATTAGGTGTCCCAGTTCCTCCATTACAATACAGAATGTATAAAAACACTACACTTTCCTCTATCTAAATGTATCGGCTATCTATCAACATAGATATTTACTGCTACACCCTTTTCACGACGCTCACAAAAGCCTTGTTTTGCTGCATTCTCATGCACCTGGTGTCTCTGTACACTTGTAAGCTTCTTGCAGCCTTCTTTGCTAACTTTCTAATTGTGCTTTGCATGTTTAGTCTTGATGCTAGCCTAATAGTCCTGCAGATATCTAGGTGATGATATTCAGTCCCCTCAAAAAAGCTGCCATCTATATCTCAAGAAAATCAGACATCCCAAGTCTCTCCGGTAATATCATTCCCTTAAGAGTATTTTCAAAAACATTTCATGATTCTGAATTATTTCTTTAGAGGAATCCTACTAAAGTTCACCTCAGCTGCAATGACTTAGAGCATTTTTCACCCCCTGGAATACCTGTTTTAGCAAGAATCTGGCTGTACTGTTTGTTCCAGCAGTAATAACAATAAATTGCCTCTTTGCTATTCCTCAAACACAAGTTTGTACTGCTTCCTTTTGCTGTCAACACTGTTATCTAGATTTTCTCCTAACAGATCTATCTACTCTTTCCACGAGCCCCCAGTGACAAAGATCTCTTATAGGTGGTGTATTTCAGATGGCTATAACAGTCTGTAAAGTCATCCTCACACTTCATCTCTCAAAACATTTCTAACTTATTGTGACTCTGATACTGGACACATTTAATGATTTCTTTTTTTCTGATCTCTGTGGATTGGTCTTTCTTTCCTTCTACACAGCAGGTGCTTCTGGCTTTTCCCTCTCATTTTCTGTAAGAGCAGAACTATTTCACAGCTCTGCTTCTCTGCCTTATTTTCACTGGTCACACAGGACAGGGGGAGAAAATAAGATGGAAAAGCTTGTGGGTCAAGAGAAGGACGGGGAGATCACACATCAATTACTGCCACAGGAAAACCAGACTTGACTTGGGGAAATGAATTTAATTTATTGCCAGTCAAAAATAGAGTAGGATGGTGAGAAACAAAGACAAAATCAAACACACCTTCTCCCCGCCCCTCCTTTCTTCCCAGGCTCAGCTTCGCTCCTTCACTCCCGACTCCTCAACCTCCCCTCCTGAGTGCAAGATGGGGGATAGGAAATGGGGGCTGCAGTCATTTCATAACAGTCCACCTCTGCCTCTCCTTCCTCCTCATGTTTTTCCCCTGCTCCAGTGTGAGCTCCTCTCACAGGATACATACAGTCCTTCAAGAACTGCTCCAGTATGGGTCCTCTCCATGGCCTACAATCCTTCAGGAAAAATCGCTCCGGCCTGGGTCCCCCACAGGCCACAGTTACTGCCAGAAAACCTGCTCCTGCCTGGGCTCCTCACCACAGGCGGCCGCTCCTGCCAGGAGCCTGCTCCGGCGTGGGGTCTCCATGGGCTGCAGCTTCCTTCAGGGCATCTCCACCTGCTCCAGCGCAGGGTTCTCCATGGGCTGCAGTGTGGATATCTGCTCCGATGTGGCCCTCCATGGGCTGCAGGGGGACAACCTCCTTCTCTGTGGTCTTTCTCCACAGGCTGCAGGGGAATCCCTGCTGCGGTGCCTGAACCACCTCCTCCCCCTCCTTCTTCTCTGACCTGGGTGTCTGCAGGACTGTTTCTCTCACATTTTTTCTCACTCCTCACTCACACCACCTGCTGTGCAGTATTTTTTACGCTTTTGACAGAGGCACCGCCAGCGTCGCTGATGGGCTTAGCTTTGGTCAGCAGTGGGTCCATTTTGGATCTGACTGGAACTGGAACACGGGGGCAGCCCCTGATCTCTCCTCACAGAGGCCACCCCTGCAGCCCCCCCGCCCCGCCCGGCTACCAATACCTTGCCACATAAACCCAATACAACCATTATCTTCAGTTACACTTCTGGCCCATGGATCTTCTCATCCAATAACTACGTTCGTTGCCATGTCACACATAAATAACTTGCACTGGAAATGACTCAAGAATGATGAACACTCCACAGCTTGCGCTATGTTTCTCTGTTGCTTGCATGTTTTGGCACTTCCCGCATTACTTTTCACATTTTCCTTCTAAGGGAAATGGATAACAAACCCCAAACCCTTCCAGTTCCTTTACAAATTTCATGTAAACTCCCCTGTTTGTTACCCTATTCACTGACGATTACTTACTTGCTGCTTAGCTTTTTAAAACCTACTGTATCAGTCACTTCTGTTTCTTAATTAGGTGCAGGGACCAGACCCTAATCTTCATAGTTGTAAGAAGTCTGTGAGGCCTTACTCATGAAACATCCCACAAAACAACACAAACTACCAATTGCTATCAACCAGTGTCATGTCTTGGGCAAAAAATACACTCCATGTACCACTACCAAACACATGCAGCAGCAGCTCTTGAATTCCTACACAGAGGAATTTCTGTATGCCATACAGTTGTCACACAAGTGTTTATCCCTGACCGGGAGGAAGGAGAAAATGGAGGAACACTTTCTTTGCACATCTCATGGTCTGTCAAAACAGTTGCTCTGACTGCCAGTGCTCACTGCCTCCATGACTGGCATATTCAGCTGGTGTCAGCAATACCCATAGCCATCAACTGCTTGAAAAAAATAATTTAAGCATGAATGAAAATGAGGTTTGCAAAGACAAAATTCTTGTATTTTGCCATAACATTGAGGCCTATGCAGGTAATCCATGGCGTTGGTCTCCCTTTTAGAGTGCCTGTGCAGACGCCTGCCACAGGGCTGAGCGACCAGCCGTACTGGGATGCCAGCTCTGCCTTGGTCCAGCACCCAGGGAAAATATGGCAATAGGCTGAGAGAGTTCCCAAATACAGACTAAATACTTCTCCAGCATTTCTCTTAGCTGCCATTTCAGGCTCTGAAGAGGCCTTGTACCTATCTTTATCCCAGGACAGTTTCTTATCCTAGCATCATATTCCTTGCCAATTCTCCATTCCTCAAACTTCTTAGCACAGGCTTAGCCTCCATCTTCTGCCAGTCCCAGTCTCGCCAGTCTATCCCCAGTCCCACTTGCCTTACACACTCATCCCCATTTCCTTTTTCTTCGTTGTTTAGGCTTTTCACCTCCTCTATCCCTCACGATCCACCCCATTTTCTCTTTATCCATTCTTTTTTTCTTTCCCTAGTTCATCCTCTCTTGTTCCCCTAACTTCTTCTCTCCATACACATATGGTTCCTAGGTTATCACTGCTTCTCTCTAGTTCCCATCTCTCTTCTGTAGCTGTTTACAAACTCATCGTTCAGTCAAGGCTGCTCCCTCGCTCACAGTCTTCTAACGAGGTGTACCCACAGTTCAGCTTTATTAGCACTGGAGAAAAATAGTCTGAGATTTCCACCAGATTTTGAAAGGTCAACTGAGGAAACAAGTGCGATTAAAGAACTGACAAACAGAAGGAAATACAGCATATAATTGGGGTATGTTTTCAGAGGAAAACTTCTCACTCAAAAGCATAAGAGCACTATCATTTTTCTAATCAAAGCTCACCAGAATTAAAAAATAATAATAATAAAAAAAATCAACAAAAAGCAGACAACTGACTAAAATAGAAAACATCAACTCAAACAATTACAGTTTCAGCGAATGCTTAATAACTTCAGTGGTTTCTAACAGTGGCAAGTATCTGGCAATACTTTATCATAAGGTATAAGCAATCTTATCTCCTAATAAGACAGAAATAAATGTCAGTAGTGATTATACAACATCCACAAGCTGTGTTAGTGCATGAGAATTTCACCATGAAATTTATTCGAAGATGAGCAGGAAGGAACGTGCAACTTGTTTCTTTTCTGCACCCAAAGCACAAAAACAGCTAAGCTGCCTAAGAGATAGCTACAGTCCTAATTAAAGTAGATAGCATAATTCCCTGAAGAATATAACAGCATTATTTAATATACTTTCAATACATATTTGTAGAGCCATAAGTAAGCACCTTCTTTTTAAAACATAATCTGACTTGTCATTTTAAGGTCTTTCAGAAAAAAGGTGGGGGTTTTTTTGGTCTATCCATAGATCTTAAATGGAAGGATATTTAATATTTGGTGTTTTCATCTTACCCCCAATTTACTTAGCATGTGTTACTCCATCATGATTTAATTTGGACAAGAAAACTGCATGGCTGCTCAAGCAGTAAATTTAAAGTGTAAATGGATTCTTGGCTGCCGATGGCCCAGTTTCTGCTTCTGTTTCCATAGAAACCCATGTAGGAGTGGCAAGAAGACTTAACTTAAAATATGAACTTAAGGGTTTATTTCCCCCCTTTTACTCCCTCTCACTCTAACTCCCTCTCCAAGCAAATGGGATGTAGTTTAAATTTTTAGTCCCTTCTTTCTTATCCTTTGATTTTACTCACGTTTGTATATGAAGCAAAAATCACACTGGACAGCAATTTCCTCTGCTAAATTACAAATTCTGGGCTGCAAAAAGCGTGTACTTGAACAGGAGGGGAACGCCACACTCTCACATCCCTCACACACACGCGTTTGGTACCATGTCGCAAACTATTCCTGTCCAGTGAAATTCTTACCTCGTATCTCCTACTGCTGAGCGGATGTAAATATAGGTTTATCATCTATAAAAATCATCTTTAAAATGAGATGTACAACACTCAGACCTGCATAGGAGGAAACTCGGTGAAGCCTCTGGTCAGATACTTCACATAGCTAAATTAACCTGCTAGGCTAATAATAATTCTCTCATTTATTAACCATCACTCTCACAAAATCTCCAACCTTAAGATTCAGTTTATTAATATCTACGATGAGACCCAAGCGTGGTGTATCTCCTATAACAATATGTCCTGCAATAAAAAAAATCACTTCGCGAACATAAAAATTTAGTGAGTGCGGTCATTAGAAATGTTTAAGCCCTCAGATGTGACTAAGCAATTCTTTAAAGGAGTGATAGCGACAAATGGGACCTTAACTAAGATTTCATATTAACTAACAGACAAGGCTCATAAAGGATTCAGAGACAGGTACAGTGTCTCGATCTCGCTACTGGGTAGATTTAATTGCAAGCAAGACCCAGTGCACACACTCTTAGACTACTTGGGGCAGTTTTTCATCACTGAATCTTTTCACGTTCTTGCAGAAATGATCCCCACATTAAAAACCAAACAAACCAACCCCCCAACCCCAAAACAAAAAGGTTAGGCAGGCAAACAGAGGAGGAACCGGTAAGTATGCAAAGGCTACCATCCAGTCACCTTCCTCTGCAGGGTCCTTTCCTACTCATTAAACACAAACAGTTGTTTTCCCTCCCATAAAATTCTAGCACAATAAACTACTAAAATACAAAATTCATGAGGTTTTGCAAACCTTTCTTCCAGAAATGGTGGAACTAGTCACAGTACATGAACCCCTCTTCACTTTTTCTCTCTAGCAGATGTCAGGAGTCTGAGCAAGTTCTTTTCCAGAAAAAAACACTTGCTAATAAAAATCTTATCTTTTCCTGCTTCAATTTACACACCAGGCTGTTAAAGAAATGCCCTATGGACTGCTGGTATTCTTTGGTGGGCAACAGGGACAGAATCTTTCTTCACCTAGCATCAGAAATAAAGAAAGTAGCTATGAAGGGGACATCATTTCAGAAATTAATTAAACTAGCCTCCCAGATCACATATGCCCTATAAGCATCAAGCTTGCTAGTGCATGATAAAAAAAAAAAATTGAAAAATAAATAAATAAATTTCCAGCAATCTTCTGAGCAAAGGAACGTGTATGATGTGATGAGTTGCAGAGAATTTTTGCTAAGAGAAGCAGAAAAATGCCTGGAAGAAACCTAGAGAGGTCTTGCAATCTGCCTCCTGTTGCAATAGGATCAATTCTACCTAAATCCTATATGGCAGAGGTTTATCTCACCGATCTCTAGTAATGAAGATTCTACTATTTATGGTAGCAGAATGCTGTAATACCTTAAGTATCTTTCAACCAACAAATAATTTTCTTCATAAAGTAAAAAACATGAAAACTTTTCACAAAGTTGGCACTCTTTAGTATTTGCCTTTCTCAACAGATATTAGTATATTAAAAAAAGCTTCTGTGTTAAAACAGAGTAGTCTGAGGGCCAGAATGTAGATAAAATTATTTCTCGAGTCTGTTTGACTTCCTCCCCAGCCATTCTCCAAGAAGTCAGTCCATGAAAGACTGGCTGCTCTAGGCTGCCTGGAAACGTAGGTGTTTCAGGCTTGTAGCCAGAGCGGCATGTGGCTTTCATAGGGAGAAACTCTAGATAATGCCATCAGCAGACCGTAACTTCCACCTTTAAAAAAGAAAACAACATGAGGTTAATTTTGTTCTTGGTCTCCTCTGGGCTTTCTTTACATGGTCCACATTTTTCTTGAAGTCCGATGTCCCTACTAGACATGTGTCTCCAAAGGAGGAATTATCAGCTTATTGCTCTAAACAGAGCGATTGCTATACTTGCCTGCCCATTAAAAAAGAAAAAAAANAAAAAAAAAAAAAAAAAAAAAAAAAAAAAAAAAGACAGAAAAAAACCTTAGTTGTATTTCTCAATATTGCATAGGCTTTTGTTGCGACAACATAATATTTTTTGATTCACAGAATCATTCTGTCATAAACCAGACTGACTGTTTTGTTGAGACCAGGATTTCTAACAATGTTTTGCCTGAGAATTCCAAGACACCTAGATCTTGCGGAGATGTCTAAGGGTAGAGATGTATTTCTATATTGCCTTTGGATATTTAATTTTATTTATACAGTGCCTGTGGTACTTCATAATTAAAGTAAGTGAGACATCAAAACCTATTGGGGCGTGAGGCAATAATTATGCATCAGAATATAAGGAAACCAATCAAGCAGCAAGCATCCTTCGGAAAAAAGCCCTGATGTTTCCAGACAATCAAGCTTTTCCCATATTTGTGCAACACAAATTAGACAAACAGTTCTTTGGAAAAATCTTTGAGATACCATACCATATAATGCAGCTCAAGCTAGCAAAACCTGACTGTTCAAAAGAGAAGTCATTTCCTAAAATATTTGCTAACCTCTGGGTGCTACTTATTTGTTTTGCTGGTGTTCAGTTGTAAGATAATGACCGTGACAAATATTTTTTCTTACACTATTAGTCCTAAATAAAAGAGAATTGTAAAAATACCTTTCAGTTGAATACGTGCTAGTTATAGCGAAGGCTTCGCTGTACCTATCTAAAAGAACAGTAATTTTTCTTTAAGACTCAGAAGACTGAAAAGGATGATTATTGGGCTTGGAAATAAAACATTTTCCTTGACTCCTGCGTGTGAGAGAGGGAGAAATGTTCCCTGAATAAAAAGCCACTCTCAGTCTGGGATCTACATCCGAAGTATTTTAAACCTCACCATTCAGCAATTTGCAAATCCATCCAAAGTTCAAATGATAAGTAGAACATTAAAAGTATTTGAAGAAAATACAATAGTAGGGTATAATACATCTGGCCTACGCATTCATTAAAGTGAATTCCACTGGTTTACAAACTGGCTATTACATGAAACTATGTTGAGTACCTAAAATTGATAACTGAAAGGAGAGCTGTAAAATCTCTGATGAAAAGGTAATATAAAAATCTATATAGTTGATCTCCAAAACCCGCAAAATTGTTCATGTTTAACACTATACCAAGTATTTAACAAAACCTACTAAGAGTTTAGATTTTTTTTTTGCTGTTTTGTACGTAAGTGTGCAAACAGCTTCTCCCACCCTAAACTCAGGTTTTGATACTAAAACCACATCAGTGGCTATAATAAAAAGACAATTATAATTTTGGTGCTATTATACAAAGGTCAGCAAGCCTACTGCTAGCTAAAGTGGAAGACGTTAATACAGCCAAAGACGCAACACTTTGCATTATATATTACTAACAAATCTTTGTGTAGAATGATGCATAAATATTTCATACAAAGCAATTACACTTTGTAAAAAGTAGCATGATCTGAAACATACTCCAATAAGTCAGATCACACCTGAAGTGTATTCAAAATACCCTTGATTATGTCACATAAGCAGAAAAGAACCAGCATACATGCTGAGTTCAATTCAGTACAAACCATAGTTTTTGCCGTCCACTGGGACTGGCAATTCAACTTTTATAGAGAAATCCCTGTTTTCCTTTCATCTTACATCTTGAAGTAAATAATCTCTACTGCCACTTTTGCTTCTCAAAAGATACGAAGAATTACCAGATGACCAATAAATCACCAGAGAACTTTACGTGTTCTTAGAGATCAGTAATTCAGATATAAGCCGTTTCCTTATTTTAAATAGGTCTATGAACATTGTCCAGACATGAGAAGAGTTTGAACTAATTCTGTTATTCATTTATGTATAACCTCGATGGTAAGAAAATACAGACTGCTTCATATGACATCTTCAGATTTCCCATTCAATTCTTACACTTTTAAGCTTTTCCCTCCCTCCTCCTTTCCACACAAGAGCATTACAAGTCCAGAGAGGCTTTCCTGCCTGGATGCTCTAGTTCACGCTCTATTACTTCTTTCGCAGA
>VYZW01034044.1:49112-95617 GCA_013401315.1 Balaeniceps rex | reverse complement strand
CGGGGCCGGCGGCGACGCGGCGCTGCAGTGGGCGGGGCGGGCAGGTGGCGGTGTGGCGTCACGGTGGGCGAAGGGGCGGGGCGAGGAGATCCCCCTCCCTCCCCGCGGGGGGGCGTGGCCTCACCGCTGGCCTCCGAGCGCCGCCGTGACGTCACCACACCATATAAGGAGAAAATGCTCCCGCGGGTTCCTCACGCACCGTGGGCACCCCCAGGCGGGTCTGGGTCCCCGGTGTCACCGGGGCTGCCAGGGCGCAGCCGGCAGAGCCCCAAATCCCCCCCAAAACCGGCAGAATTGGGTCTTCTGTAGATTTTCAGGCTCATTTTCACCCGCCTCCTTTTTTTACCTGGTTTTGGGGGAAAAACCCTCCCTGCCCGGGGGGGCTGGAGGAGCCGGGGGAGCCCCTGTCCTGCGCGGGTGCCCCGGGGGTGACGCCGCCCCACGAGCGGCGTGGCCAGGGCCGATAAGGGTGGCACAGGGCCGAGGCAGGGCCAGAGCCGCCCCCGCTCCTCACCGGGGTCCCCGCACGGCCCTGGCTGCCCAAAAACCCGGCCTTATCCCCAGCGGCCGCGGGGACACGCCTGGGCTATCGGCACCGCGCAGGCGGCGGCTGCGGGCGATAAGCGGGGAGCGGGGCTCCACAGGGACCAAGACGGCCACGGAGGTGGCAGAGGGCTGGAATTCCTCCCTCTCGCAGTGGTGGCCCTGCCGTGGCAGCAGTGGTGGCCCTGTGGTAGCAGTGGTGGCCCTGCAGCAGCAGTGGTGGCCCTGCCATGGCAGCAGTGGTGGCCCTGCCATGGCAGCAGTAGTGGCCCTGCGGCAGCGGTGGTGGCCCTGCAGTGGCAGCAGTAGTGGCCCTGCCATGGCAGTAGTGGCCCTGCCATGGCAGTGGTGGCCCTGCCATGGCAGTAGTGGCCCTGCGGCAGTGGTGGTGGCCCTGTGGCAGCAGTGGTGGCCCTGCAGTGGCAGTGGTGGCCCTGCCATGGCACTAGTGGCCCTGCAGCAGCGGTGGTGGCCCTGCCATGGCAGTAGTGGCCCTGCAGCAGCGGTGGTGGCCCTGCGGCAGCGGTGGTGGCCCTGCAGTGGCAGTGGTGGCCCTGCGGCAGCGGTGGGTGCCCAGGGCTGGGCTGGAGGAGGTGGGTGCTGCCCCGGGCTGTGCTCAGCAGCTGGGTGCCCCCCAGCACCCACTTGGCTCCCCAGTGGCAGGCTGGGGCCCTGCACCCCACGGCACCCTGCCTTGGGGACAGGGTGTCCCCGCAGGGAGGTGGCTGGTGCCACCTAACGGCCACCACCCCGGCGACAGTGGCAAGGACCGGCACCGTGTCCCCTTCCCGCTGCCTCCCCCAGGGCCTCTCCAGCCTCCAGAGAGCGACGGGACGGATCCTGCTCCGGGCTCAGAGCCTCGACCCTCAGCTGGGGGCTCGTCACCTGCCTCTCCCCAGGGAGCCCTGAGCTGTCCCCAGGGGAGGAGGAAGGTTGCGGGGGGAGGAAGAGCCTCTCGCCCCCGCCGCGGTGCCGGGGGTGGGAGAGGGGGGAGCCCCGGCTAATGTGATGAGAGGGGGATGAATCCGTAAGCTGTTAAGCCACCGCAAAGCCCCTCGCGTTCTGGCCCCGTTATCGCCGACTTCTGCTCACATCTGCTCCCAGGGTTATTTTTAACCCAGTATTAAGGACTTCTGGGTCCTTAAGCAGGCGGAGGGGGGCTCCGCTTGCGTCCCCCCCCGAGCAGGAGCCGCGTTTTGTGGCTGTGGAGGTGCCCGTGAGACACTAACGCCAGCCCCGCTGCTACTTGGGAGGGGGAACAGGGTCCCCCCCGGTCCCCCTCCCCTCCACACCCAGCCATCAGCTTTGCAGAGGGTCCCAGCACTGGTCCCAGCAATCTGGTGGCACTGGGACAAGGCCAGAGGGGAAACCAGGCAGGAGCCTCGCACAGAGGGATGCTGCCAGGGATATAAAAAATAAAGATAGATTTATTAGCGTTGAGTAAAGTGCAACCTCAGCGTAGTTTTACACTCAGAAGCTGTGTACGCGGCAGGAGGAAAGTTTGGAGCAGACCTGGAGGGCAAGGGGAGAAAAGGCCCCGAGCAAGGCTGTGCTAAAAGGATACAAAAACTACAAAGGCCTTTAAAAATAAAAAAAAAAGAAAAGAAACATCATCAGATAAGCTATTTACAGTTCAAATTGATTACAGGTAATGGGAGGCTGAAGGCTCAAGAGCTTCCGCAGGCTGAGAGAGCAAGAAAAGAGGGGCTGAGCGGAGACACAGGCTCCCAGCTGGCGTTTTGGCGGAATTATGGCAGCGTTACCGATGGCTGGGATTATCCCCCGGCATCAGGTTCTGCTTCGGGGTGGGAGCTGTGGTGGGGTGAAGCCTCGGTGCTGCAGCGTGGCCCCTGCTCCTGCCCGGCAGGGACAGGGATTCATCGTGATTTCCAGTGACTGGGAAAGGGTGAAGGCAGAGAGATTTAAGGAATGAGATTGGGCCTTTACCTGGGTGTTTCTGCTAAAATCAGCAGACTAAACACAACTGCAAAGTCTTCGGAGACACCACGGAGCGGCCGAGGTGCGTGGGTGCACTGCTGCTGGCTGTGCCAGCCGGGCTGGGGGCTCACGGGACCGCTCCTGTGCCGCAGCCTCTCCTGGAGCTACGGGCCGGCGATCGGCACGTCGTTAACGGCAGAGAGACTCTGCACAGGCCCGTGGCAAGAAGGGAATCCCACCGCTGGAGACCCCAGCACCACGCAGCTTTCCGTGCCACTGCCTCAGTAACTCCAGAAGAGATCTGCTCCATTTACAATATCGGGCGTTTTTACTTGCCAGTGCTTTAAACTCCCCGGGGAGACCCGAGCTGAACTGCGTTCCTCCAATTTATGACCTACAAGCAAAGACTCTGGAGCCGCAACGTAGCTGCAGCCCCACTGCGGATGCATGAGCCGGTTGGGGTGCAGCCCCTCTCCCACCCCGGAGCCATTTCTGGAGAGATTACTGAAAGGCACAATAGGACACGCGCATCATGGCACTAAAAACTGCCAGGAGCAGCACCCGCAGGGGATGTGTTTCAGCCTGGCAGCCTGGCTCCCCCCCATTTCATGCTGGAAGAGCTCCTCGGGTCTGAAACAGGCCCCAGGGAACACTGCCCTGCCAGCACCGGAGGCAAAGCTGCAGCCTGGCTGGATCCTTGCTTCTATCGAGAAACCCCTTCCTGGGCTCAGATCTTCTGCAGGAGGCCCTGAGCCACGCTACGTCTCCCACAGTGACACTGCCTGACTCGCCGTTCCCTTGTCTTCGCTGGCACCCTCGCTGGCACGCAAGGTGAAAAGGAATTTAACAGGGAAAAAAAGACAGCCCAGCCCTGAGCTGCCTGGGGAACGGGTCCCCCAGCGGATGATCCGGCCTCTCCAGGAGCAAACTGACCTGGAACAAAGCTGCTGACGGGAAAGCACGTGGGAGGGTGAAAGGTGGGTGCAAGGATAGGGAAGAGCTTTTGCCAACTTGTTGGATGCAATTAGCCAAAAATAATTGGAAAGCTCAGCAGGAGCCCAGCACGGGGCCAGGACCGCTTTCCTCACCGAGAAGCTTCACATCAACACGCGGCAGAGCCCCACTCCGCTGGAAAGCAGGCTGCAGAGCTCGGCCTCAGCTCAGGCCTCCTGGGCTTCCCCTGTCTCACGCTCTGGGTTTGCCGCATGGTTTTGGCAGGCCAGCGGCCACGGGGGATCGTACCCGCTGTGCTCTCAGCTGGAGCCAGGCTGGAGCCACGCGGCTTTGATCCACCCTCCCATCTGGTCAGTGGGAACGTGGATCAAGTTTGCAGCTCAAGCCTGTTTTGGGTTCCTTCGCTGACCTTTGCACCACCACGGGTGAAGGTCAGGAGCCTGGGGCAGGGGGGGCTGTTCCCCCACGCACCTCGGCTTGTTAGCAAGGCCGCTGGGACCGCTGGTGGCGAACGGCGCTGTTCTGAAGAGCACAGCCCCTCACAGAGGGGGAAGAGGCTGCATTGTCCTGGGACGCAGCCACGAAAGCGCTGCAGAGCCCTCTTGACACCTTGGCCTGTGGATCTGGCACGGAGAGGGCTACTGCCTCTCTGTCTTGACGTGGTCTCCAATCATCCTCCTGTGATACGTGGCCAGGAAGATGTCGTTGTCTCGGGGGCAGTCGTAGTGGCAGGAGCACATCTTGATGAACATCATCTTCCGCTGGAAGAAGTCCCCCTCGGGGCAGCGGAACTCCACGTCCACGGTGCTGGTGAGGTACGGGGTGCAGCAGCGGCCGTCCGTGCAGCTGCCGCAGAACTTGGGCCGGTAGGAACGGGTGCTGGTGCAGCCCGAAAATTCGAAATGGAGGCTCTGGCGTGGCTTTGGGGTCCGCACACACTTCTTCCCCTTCTAGGGAGAGAGCAGATGGGTTAACAAGGACGTGACCATCAGATGAAAGGTCCACCTAGGCCTGTGCTCTGTCTCCATCACTGGGCAAGAGGACACAGAAGAAGTGGAAGCACAGAGCAAACCCTGTGAGATGGGCTCATGCCTGACAGGTACCTAACGAGGCTGTCCCTGGCACTCAGGGTGTTGTGTCCCCTCTCCCCAAGCCCAGTACCTTGGTTTTCTCCGTGGGGAAGTCGCAGGGCCGGACCATGCAGAGCCGGGTCTCCTTCTCCAGGCGGCACTGGGGGTTGTCGTTGGTTACTCGGGCAGAGATGCCCATGCCGCAGCTCTTGGAGCAAGCGCTCCACTCGGTGGTCTGCACCAAGCAGTTCTCCTGCAGGTTATTCAGCTCCGGCTTCTGTGCTGGATCCTCCCTGAAAACTGAGGCACGCGGAAGAGACACAAGGCAAGGTTCAGGGCTTGGGACAAAGTGTGGCAGCTCCATGGCTGCTCCCAACTTGGTCTAACTCTTCAGGAACAGTTGCAAAGGTCTGATCCATCCCGTGAGCTACTCAGCCTCGCAGCAGAAGGAGGACACAGGCAAGCACGGGGCCGTTTCCTACCACAGCCCAGCTGCAGGCAGTTCTGCTGCGATACCAGAGGGCGTGCGAGCCTCCCCGCAGCATCGCTAAGGTCTCACCTTAACGGGTCTGGAGCTCAACACTTGGTGCCCACGCCACGGTGCACAAGGTGAGCAGTCACCACCAGTTCCAAACCAGATGTGACTTAGGGCCCCAGTCCAACGGCAGTTTGGATCCACCCCTATCCCCCCGCAAAGACCTCCCAGCCCTGTCTCATCTGCCCACCACTCACCCGCCATGGCTGTTTCGAAGCGGTTTTCCTCGCTGCCCTCCTCGCAGATCCACTCTTCGCAGCACTTATTGCGAAACTTCACCCGCCGGGGGTTGGGGCACTCGGGGGACGGCAGCCGCAGGTCGTCGGAGCAGAGGGGGATGCAGCCGATGGCCCCGTCCATGCAGATGCACTGCAGCTTGCAGGTGGGCTGGAAGCTCTCCCCATTGTGGTAGATCTTGCCCAGCAGGTCACAAGTTGCACCCTCATGAGCTGTGGGGAGGAGGAAGAGGAGGAGAAGCTGAGAAGATGGTAGAGGCCGGCAGCACGGGGGGGTCACAGGGCTCCCGATGCGGGACAAGTGCCCACGTGCAGACTCTCCCCTGCTCTGCCATCCCAGTGCCGCATGCAGCAGGAGTTGGCACGTTCAATATTTGGCTCCCTGGACCCCAGGCTATTCCTGACATCGATTTTTGGAAGTTGGCTCCAGCTGTGCCAGACCTCCCAAAGTTCTCTAGAAAAATCTCTTCTCCAGTTGGATGAGCTCCTAAGTGGGACTTTGTCTTTACAGCTCGTAAACAGCCTCTTCTCCACTCAGAGGTCTTCCTGTCGGGCTCAGAGAGTGCCCGTGTCAGTGGTGTTGTGCAAGATGCATTCCTGACACGACACGCGAGCCAGCGGCTTTGCTGCTCGTTACTCCTAGGAGACCAAAAGGCAACGTTCTCCGAAGAGCAGTTGTTTCCCCACATGTCTAAAGGTACCTACAAGAGGAAAATAACACTTTGGGTTTATGACCTTTTTGGCTCCTCTGTGATGCATGAATCTCTTCTTCCTTCCAGCCACAACTCTTTCTATTTCTCTCTGTTCTGATCTCCAGATCTCTCACCTCCAGCCCTCCTACGGGTCTTCCACTCCTTCCCGACAGAACTTAAATGAGCAAAAAAAGGAAACGCAACAATATCGGACACATAGGAGCAATCTTCAGCCTGCGGGTGCGAGCAACGCTCACAAGTTCTCACATCTGTGTTAGCCAGAATTTTTCCAGTGGAAGTTTTCCAGCAGAGAACTCTTATTTGATTAAGAGTTTTGCAGGCACAGATCAATGTCAGGAATGTTTTCAACGAGAAACAACTGAAGCATTTCCGTTTGATATCACAGATTTCCTTTATGGTCTCACAATAGCTCAACCGATATATGTGTTGGACAGTATCCCCAGGGGGAAGCATCTTGCTCGGGTAATTATTTTCGATACTGTGAGGATCAAGATGAAACATTTTGATATAATGGAAGTGGAAAGTTTTGACACAGCCAATCGAGTATCCTAAATAACTCACGGGAAGTTTTGAAATTTTTTTTTTATATATATATTTTTTTTTTCTTTCATTCTGCAATGAAACGTTGAAATCTCAGAGCTGTTCACAGGACAGGAATCCTGCTTTTGGACAGTTCTCATCAGCCGCTGCTTTCTGCAATCCTGACCCTTAAAAAACAAAAAAAAATCCATGGGAAGTTACCAAAATGAAGGATTCTTGGCTGCTTGCGGAGGCTTACCAGGAAACCTGATCTATTTTCCCCTTAGTCCTGCTTGCCCATGGAACATTGTCTCAGACAGAAAGTGCTTGGACCAAACGAGAAGCGAGAGCCTCTTTCCATCCCACCTAGTCCTTGAGGGGACACAAATCCTTCCGGGCTGCCAATGCCTCGTTTCTAACCGGAGCTGGAACTCAACTTGCAACTCTTTTCGATGCCATTGGTATAAAAATACTCCTGCGCTCCTAGTTAGAAGTTTCAAAATCCTCACTTTTTCCACCATGGTGGAAGCCATCCACTTTCCCTCTACACAACCATTCATACTTATTTTTAAATCCTCTTTCACTGGTTTTTAGCCCAAGCCCTCTCCCTTCCCGATGAACTGATCGTGCTGTTCCCTCAGCAGCACTCCTCCCCACCCGAGGAACGGCAGCCTGCTCAGGGGTTTTATGATGTTTTCAAAACTCAATCGTTGTGTCATGCCCTTCGTTACCCTACAATGACCTCACTTTCCCGCTGACCTGATCCAATTAAAGCACCAAAACGGATTGCGCCAGCGGAGTGAGATGCCTCTTTATTTACCAGCCCCGCTTGGCACTGGGCTCCCTCCTCCAAACACCACGTCCAGCCAAGGAGACTTTTGCCCTTTTCTGCAGGGAATATGGCAGAGCTCAAGCGAGCCACTCCGGTCACCGCAGCTCTGCCAGCTCCCTGCACCCACCCAGGCCACCCTACCACCCTTAGGCTCTCCTACTCTAGAGTTACTACGGGATCGTCTCTACCTTTCTGATACTCCAAGGTCTCTGCATGAAGGGAAGAATCCCTCTGCAATTCGTGAAGTGCTACATACTGTGACAACATTAAACAAATACGCAGCAATTTTCACGCCGGTGGTTCCCCTCCTGCCTCTTCTGATATGGCCTTCAGGCCGGTTCCCAACCTAGAAGCTTTTCCCGTGACACCTGAACGCCTCTCTGCTCCCATCGCATCCGTCTTATTTGGACACCTGCAAGTCCTCTCTCCTCTATTCACAAACATTGATCTTTCCCTTCATTTGATTCATCGCTCCACCTTCAGCTTCCTTCACTGCCTCCAAAATCCCCCATCTTCCAAGAGATCAGTGTGGACATCACAAAAATATCACCCAAGGATATTATGGCCCAAATCCTCAGTCCAGTTTAGGGAGATATCCTGGTCTAAGTTCATCTGGGATTTTGGCCATGAAAATCTTAATTTCTCATTTAAAGGCAGGAAGGACAACTGCGGTCTTCAAATCTGATTTTCTGCGCAGCAGGGATCTGGGACTCCAAAAATCTTCGTATCAAACCCATCGTTACGGTGAACACGAAGCGCTTTCTTTAGAAGGATGTCCAGTCTTCATGTGACGGCTTTGAGATGAAGACTCCTCCACGCTCCTGAGTAAATTGTTCCAGTGCTTTAGCTACCTTTACTCTACGAACACACACCTCATTTCCAGTCTTAACGAGGCAGTTTACAGCTTACCCCCGCTGGATGTTATTACGCCTACGTTCACCTTATTAAGCTTCAAGCATCAGCTCCGACGTGTATCAATGCCTACAGAAAGCACAAGCAAGCCCATGTGGCGTCTAACGATCACAAGAACTGGGGGAGGAAAATTAAACAAATAACTTATCAAAACTTCTCAAAAGAAAGGAGAAAACACCTTCTACAAGTGAAATTCATTATTTAGAGTAAAAAAAAAAAATTGTATGTGATCCCGGCACTGTAAAACAGTGCAGTTGCACCCCGAGCCCCCTTCTCGGGTTGACGTTGAGTGGTACGGCTGCCGGAGCGTTGCCAGAGATGCCACGTGCAGTGGCTGAACGCTTCCCAAAGCGTTCGCAGCGGCTTTCCAGCCCTCGTGTCTTCCTGACTATTTTGAAAAGCTTGAATTAAAAAAATGGTCAGCTGCTAGCAGAGACAGGGCAGAGGAGTCTTGTTTTTAAACAAAGAACAGGAGACTGAGGAAATACTTTTTTTTTTCCTCTATACCAAAATAATTTTTGCATGCTTTAAAAATAGCTACTAAACAAAAAAAAAAAAATCAAAAAGATTTTTCTTTTCTGGCTGAAAAGAGGCACCAGGAGAGAAAACAGGTCTGCATTTGCATTTACCTGGCTCAGTAATTCTCATGTTCTACATATACGCTATTTCGCAAACGAGTTGTTCAGCCCTTTCCACCCACGTGCTAAAGCCAGAAATACGGTCTGCCTCTTGCATGTAAGCAGTCGAGTGCAAAATGCCAACCTCCAGTCCAAGGCAGTGAGATTTTGGGTGAGATTTTCCAAGCAACTGCACTTTCCAGTAAAAATCCAGATTGCTGATGTTTACCCAGGCGCTACAGGGCTACAGGACATCTCCTAACAATGTCACGGGAACAAAGGCGAGTCCCAAACCCCGACTCGTGCCTTTGGCAACATCCTTCACTGCAGGAGGAAGCAGGCTGTGTGTGTATCGGTATCGGTGAATCTGTTGGCTCGCAGGGCTGGCACAGATCTCACAGCGTGATGCTGGATGAAGCTCCAAGCGCTACAGGAAATTCTGACGGTGCCGTGGATCTTCTGGGAGGTCTGCAGGCAGAGGGCTGAAGGGGCCACAAGAAAACCGCACAATAACAGAACATAGAGCTCTCACCTAAGCAGATCCCGCTGCCTCTGTGGATTTTGGAGAAGTCGCAGTAGAGTCCCTTGTGATGATCACAGGGTTTCTGCAGGGAACAGAGCTCGCCAAGCTGCCTGGCACACACCTTGCAGCAACCACAGGCATCCAACACATGGCTGGTGCCAGCGGGGCACTGCAGAGGCTGGGAGGGACACTGGCATGGGTACGTGCAGGCCTGCGGTTCTACCTGGAGGGCAGACAAGCCATGGAGAGAATGAGTCTCCCGCAAGCCAGCCAGGCAGAGAAATGAAAAACACGATTCTGCTTCAAGCACAGACACCCCATCAAGAGGAGGGAAGCCCGACTTCGCCCTCCACCGGAGAGCCCCGCTGCAGAGGATGTGCGCCGGCTTCCGAGGACTCGCAAGGCTAATCTTTTTCTCATCCCTAACTCATCTGGAGTTCAAGGGAAAAAAAAGATGCCTCTGGGAAGCAGGGCCAAAACAAACAGGACAAGCAGTAGCTTGGAGTCCCACGCGCAGCTCAGCCCCCTGCTTTCCTGGAAGCAATAAAATGGTAATTATTAACAGTAAGCAATTGCCAGCTCTTACATAGCACTGCTCAGGAGAAAACATCAAAGCACTCTGCAGCGGCATTGTTAGACCCAGTCTGAAGATGGAAAAAGCGAGGCGCGTAGCGAAAGGACTTGCCCAAAGTCAGCCAGCGCCGAAAACTGACCCAAAGGCTCCCGAGTCCCATTTTGTCCCCTGGATCTCACGCTTTCTTCGGTATTCCCAGAGATGTGCCCTCTCCTCTCCCCTTCCCAGGGCACACAGCGTAACTGACCTTCCTCAGGACCTTGTGAATCTACGGCTGCCCTGCTTGGTAGCATTTCAGAAGTGCTGGCCACCTCTTGAAACCCACCCTTGGCTTTTATGCCACTTCAGATGCTAAACAGAGATCAGGCAACGTCCGAAGGAGAGTTACCTCCTCCAGAAAACCCAGGATGCTTCAAACACTCCAGTAACTCAGTCTGTGGCATCCTCGTCCCGAATCAGCTTGGAGCGAACACACTAACCTCAGCTCTGGATGTGCCCACATTTGGGCAAGATGTAAAACCGCGCCTGTGAAAGGTGCAGAGCATATGGTCTGGAAAGATCCTCTCACACCTCCTCAGAAATATCAGCGTGCCAACTCTAGCCTGGTTTTCTGTTCAGCTTCTGCCCACTCAAACTCTCCAGGTAGCTCAGAGGGATGCAAGAGCCCTGCTCCAGCCTGCAGTGCTCCGATGCTGCGCGCTGCCAGACACGGGGCAGCTCCCACCCCAGGGAGCCGCCGCGGGGCTGATACAACCCTCGCACGTAGATGATGCCAGCAAAACGGATCCTGTATTTGGGATCCTGTATTGCTGTGAGCTGGGGTGAAGAGCAAAAGCACCCGACAGGGCAGACCCCTCACAGATCCGCTGCCAGACCCGGCCGCTGCCACCCAGGGAGAGGGGCTGAGGCAGCTGGGAAGAGCCGGGGGCAGGCAGGAGGGGGGAACACCTGGAACAGAGGCCAAAAAAATAAATTGCTGCAGCTCTGTTCGCACTTGTTATATCCCATCCAGCCCTCGCTTGTGAAACAGCTTCCTTGGATATTGTGTTTGTCACCAATAACAGTAGTAAAACTTTTCCAGCTGTTTTGACTGTTGCTCAAAACAGCTGCTCCGGCTTTAGCTCACATGGGGTCAGAAGATGCCAACTGCTTTTTACTTCTGTAACAAGCAGCACAGCACGGTGTAGGGCAGGGATCAGTCTAAATCTGAACTCACAAGTCCTCCCAGAGTCTCACCCCGCTCAGCAGGAATCGGCGTAATTCTCCTTGAAAACTCCTAGCGCAAAGTACTTTGGAAACAAGCCTCTCCTGCCCGTAGCCCAGCTGCTCTCCGGCGGCAGGCTTAGGGCCGCTGGCTGGGAGCTGGCATGTCACAGGGATCTCCTCCCGACTGCTGAAGTGCATTAAAAGACGCTAAAAATACAGAAACGCTTTCCTACTCTTTTGCATGTATGCAACCGCGGTAGCTGCCAAAGGGCCGTGTCATTGAACCATGGACGAGTGGGTGGGGGGTACATGAGATCATAAAAGAGGCGAAGCATTCCTAACACAGGACCTATATTAAGATGAGATCCATGCGCTTAAAAAAAAAAAAAAATGACAACAAGCATTTTCCAATGCAGTGTCAGCCACAGGCCATGTAAAGAAACTCTCAAAATAGCTCTCCTACTGAAAAACAAACCAAACCACCTCTTTCAGGGTAACAGAGAACGCAACAGAATTAAACCCAACCGAGTTTTCTTTCTCACCTTCATTAATCGTTGTTGGTGCTGTTTATTTCCTTTAATAACTCACCCAAAGAAACCAGACCGCCTGGTTTTACCTTCTGTTCACAACCAGCTTCACTTCTTCATTATATTACGGCTGCTTTTCAGCACAAGAATGTCTGGATTCGGATCTCCGACGTATCAGAGACCTGCTGGGTGACTCTGCACCCCTACCTCTCCTGTGCCCGGCTTCCCCCACCTGTGAGCGGCTTAAAAGGCCCAATTCATCCGTGTTTGCAGGGCTCCCTTCAATACTCGAGGTTTTCCCATCAGTCAGCTCATCATGCCTCTTTTCTTTACCCAGTCCACCCGGCCCCAGGGTGCGTTGGGGCTCCTGTTTGCTTGTTTTATTGCTGAGCAAAGTCAGCTCCTGCTATTTATAACTCCTGCTCCTCTCATGAGCCCAGGAGAGGAGAGAATGAGCTGAAATCTTTTTTGGCTCATGCACACTCAACAGTGAGCACTGAATGACTGGCTGGCGAGGGGAACTTCTTGAGCTGGGAACAGCTGGTAGAAAGTCAACGTTGAACCAACTTCCTAGAGTTCTCCATTACTGAATTTGCTTTCACAGCAATTTCAGATAGGATAAATAATGGATTATTTTGGATTTGCATGGAGCGCCCTGCATTATTTTCAAGGACTGCTTCTAGGAGTTGGTTCAATACAGTGTGGAAACCGCCCAAACTGTCCCAAAGAACGGCAAGGACTCGCATTCGGGGCTTTGCTACAGACCCATACGTACCACAGAGATCGGCATTTCCACATAACATGCCACCGACCTGGGTGCTGAGGGATTCAACTTGGAGAACATTGAATTTTCTGCCCCTCTGCAGAAGGGTCTGTCCCCAAAATTACACTTTTACCTGCACTGAGCAGGATCCTAACTTCACGTTCCCTATAGCCTTGACCTTGTTTCTGTTGAGGGTAGCAGTGCATTTCTGTGCACTTCGAGAGCAGCAGAACAGAACCAGTATTAGAGATCAAGGCTATAGATTTAAGAAAGTGCTAAAGCCTGGAATATCAGCTCTCCCTGCTCCTGGCTTTGCTGGCAGCTCTCATATCGATCACAAACACCGTGTGTGAATCTGCCACTCCCAGGACCCCTGAGCGATGGCCAAGCCACAGTCGGACGAAAAACAGTCTGACTAGGGGACTCCCTTGCCTGTGCTCCACACACGTTCTCCACCACTGGCTCCCAGGTCCCGTCTGCTCGGCCGACAAGCCAGAACAAGCTTCCTCCCAACTGCCAGCACCGAACCCAGTTACCTGGGGGGAAAGAAAAAGTGAGAATATCTTTCCTGCTTCATATTCACATAAAACCTCTTCCCCCTACACCCTCAGGAAGGCACGAGTGGGGGGACACGAGCTCACACCTCTGCGGCAGTTCTGTGGCATCGTCAGGGCTTCTCATTCCTGATCAGTCAGTGCCCGCACGAGCCCAGGGAACCAGCTAAGAGGGCCAAGCCAGAGAGGATTTTTAAAATGCATTTGGGCTCATGACTGCATTCAAAGGGCTGGGAAAGGAGCTTTTTGAAGCTGAGCTAGCTGTTCGCAACATGCTTTGGGAGCCCGGGGTTAACGCTGCAAGGTAGAAGCAATATAATAAACACGTTCTCCTATATAATATATATAATAAACTGGTTCTCTTTCACGCTCCAAGACTGGCAGTAGATAAAGCAGTCAAACCCCAGCTATTCACATGCTCCAAACACTGAATTATCATGGACAATACCTGCTCTCCCTCCATCACGGGCTCTCAAGACACCTTCCCAGGTTGCTGCCGCACATTGTACAACATTACGAGAGACAAGAACCACTACCCCCATTTCGCAGACAGAGAGCGGAGGCACGGAGACTTGCCCAGGCTGAGCCTGGCAGAGCTAAATGTAACTCCCAGCAATGCTGGTTCTACTCTCACCTCTGAACAACACAGGAGGCAGATTCAGGAGCAACAGCTCTTGTTTCCTTGCTTGATCTACTAAACATCACTCTCAGAGCTCAAAGATAGTCAAAAGTCCCATTTCCAAGGCAGTCGGCAGGTTTAGGGAACATGACATCACCTCAGGGTAACACTAAAGTGTCACAGCAGTGGGATTCACTGCTGTCGTTTATATGACCAATACAACGCTGCCAAAGCTGGGTCAGTGCAAGAAACAAGACGACCATCCCAAACCGCAGATGTCACCCTTAGATCACAGTAGTGTCACGTGGACAGGACACCCTTTCTGGCAGGAAAGGGGCTGGCACACGCTGCGTGCTGCCAGGAGCATCAAACAGACCTTACCAAGCAGTTTATTGTGTCTATCAGCACAACAACCCTCACAAGGCGGAGAGGCTCTGTGAACCTGATTTCTTCACCGATCCAAAAGGCACTTTACTGCAATTTAGATACTTTAATGACTGCAGCAATGTTCCTGCTATTAGTGGCACTGTAATAGCACACAAAAGTCCTAAATAGAATCAGCTGCTCCATCAAGCACTTGTATTAACACAAAACCAGGCACAAATCCTGCTCTGGAGAGGCTGCAGTCTAATCTCCCCCTCGGGATCACTGTTTTTGGGAACACCTGGTGGATTCAGTGGCAGCTGGGGAAGGATGGTGATGGTAAGGACCTGGGATACGAGACTTTTATTCCTTGCAGTGACATAAACTCAGTGACTTCACCTCTCTCTGTTCTCTTCTCCCCCCTTGTAAACCAGGGCTGGCTTCTAGCTCACAAGAGCGGAGTGAAACAAAATCCATTCGCATTTGTCAAGAGCTTTGAGATCCGTAGATGACAGGCGTCACGCGCGGTGCAGCTCCGAGCGTGATTTAGTTACGCGGTGCATTTGCATCGCTCTGCTAAGAGCCAACCTTCTCTCAGAAACCTTTGGAGGCAGGTGGCAGCTGGGAAGAGTTATTCAGCCTAAAGCATTCACATGCATCAAAGCAAGAAGCTGCAATGCCCAGCCAGCAAATGGAGCTGCTGCAGTGCAATACATACCCAGCCAGGTGCAAGGAGGAGGAACAGGGTCCAGGTCACTGTCCCCAAGTTGCCAGACATCCTGAGTAAAGGGACGGGAGGGGATTCAGGCTGCCGACTGACTCACTCCTCCTCCTTCGGAGTTTCTCCTCTCTCTTTGGAGAAAGTTGCACACCAGCTCCTCTTTAAATAGCCTCCTGGAGGGGGCGTGCCCCGCACTTGAGTGACAATCCGGAAAGCAAGCCAAAATGGGTGCAACAAAAAATGTCCAAATTCCAGAGAACATGAGCAGATTCCTGTGGCCCTGGCGGTTACGGGGCTGCCGGCACAGCCTGCAGCTTGGTTACTTTCCACGTGGGTAAATCAAATCCCAGTACAAGCAGGATTATTATTTTTTAATTTTTCTTCTTTTTAACTCCAAAAGTATGAAGCCTGGGACAGCTTTCTTGACACAACCCCCCTTTCCCTACCTACATCCATTCCTTTTTGTCTGCAAGAGCTGAGGACTTCAATAAGCAGAGCTTTGTGGTGCTCACTGTTTTTCCTTTGAACAGGAGGGAGAGATGGAAAGTTCAGCGCTGTTAGGTGCAATCAGGTACCACAGCTGACCGTGCATCACCAGCGCTCGCTCCTGCCGCCTCTGAGAAACGAACGTTTCGTGACTATAAAGACTGCTGTCTGATCGCCCGCAACGAGGAGCTGCTTGTTTTATGAGGCAATGAAAAGCTACCGGGTGAAGGTTGTTGATAAAAGAGAGCAGTTCCCTGTATGCTTTATTTGCGCCTCGGGATTGATGCAGATAGCACGTATTTTTATCTTGGGGTATGATCTTTTCCATTTGCTGCTGAAATACAGAACCAGGCTTCTGCACAGCCTGCACAAAAAGACCTTTAGAATATGAAAGATTTGTTTTGTGTATTAAAAGAGTTGTTTTGTTTATTCCCAAACAGCAAGAGGAACGCTGGCATGGAAAGATGCAGAGAAGGAGTGCAGCAGAGGGCACTCTTAGTCCTTGCTGGCCGGGGGTGTGACAGAGCAGGTTGGGTACCGGACAGGAATCCTCTGTGCTGCACATGAAGTGGCCTGAAAAAGATGGAGCCGTGCCTTCGAGTCAGGGACCCTTCCAGGGTAGAAGTGGTGCAAGATCTGCGTACTTACTTTGGGCCGACATAAAGCAGAGGGCAGGAGCATACGCAGAATGCACCGTGCCATACAGTCCCTACCACATCCCAGCAGAGTGTGCTGGGAAGTAGGACAGAAGATGAAGAAAAATATAGGGAGTGTGTAGCGGGTCATTTAAATTCATCCTCCTTCCTTCCCACCGCCAAGTGTAGGGCATCTTAGTTGGGAATCAAGCCCTGCGTTTTACGCAGGTCCTTTCAGGTCCCTCTGCAACACCAGCTCAGCCTCCACACTCCCTATGCCACTGTTTGTCCACTGCTGAAAACAGACATCTCCGACTCTTAATTAATTAGCACTTGGAAAGCCCCTTGGGATTTGGGGCTGGAGAGCATTAGCACAGTGCAAACCACCTCAGATGCACCTCCTTCTTCTCCTCTTCCATAAGACGAGGGATTTCACAATCATTTCCGTAACAGCTACCTCTACTAATGTCACAACGAAGGATTATGTCTCCACACAAAAGATTTAATGCACTGGAGGTGGTATAAACATCCCGTGCCCTAGAGCAGCTCGGAGCTAAAGGCAGTCTAGCTGGATATACATTCCTTCCCCTTTTGGAAGGCTTGGCACCTTAAACTATGTTGTCGCCTAAAATTAGCTGCTCACATTTTGCAGGACATTCTCCCACTGCTCGTAAATAAGACAGGGATAAAGTGCTAGACACCTCTGTTCTCATTTTCTCACACAGCAAGAATATAAACCACAGCTGAATTCCAAGCCATATGGGGCATGTGAAGGTGTGATATTTGTGCCTTTTTAAAAGGACAGTGCTTAATGTGTGGCTCGATTCATACATTGCTCCTTGTCCCAGAAGCAGCAGTTGCACCTTGAGCCGTGATCTTCCAAATTCTGCTTTCAGAATTTCTTTCAACCTGCTGCATGACCTCAAATGAACTGTTCAACCAAAACCATAACGCTCACTCACCTGTCCGGAGTTTTGTGGGGAATATTCAGCACTAAACCAGCATTATGATGGCTGATTAAGTTTTCAACCTACAACAAAAATAATCATTCGATTATAAAACATTCTTACCAAGCTGCTCATCACCATCCACCTGAATGCTTTCACCTTCCCAAAACAGTAGCATAAGTAAAACGTACAGAGGTGCAATCCTGCTCGTCCTTCAAGCCACCTCAGCTCTGCCGTGGCCAGCCAGCTGTCTCCCCTGCCTTGCCAAGAGACGAGCGCCTGGATCCACTCTAGCTCCTTTGCTGGATAACAGAACCAACACCTTGCACAGGTATCTTCGCTGCAAAGTGCCGGGAGCAGCGCCAAGCCCTCCATGTGAGGGTTTCTGGGGACAGAGGAGCCCACTTTGCCCCTCGGAGCCCAGAGCAAGTCTGCCACAAAGGCACCTTTGTACCATCAGCTGAAAAAAAGTAGAGGAGCAGCAGGACACGAAGGACAAGTGTTAGGGAGCTCCCTACACCCATGGTCCAAGATTTTCTTAGGGCACTGCGACAACCAAAACTACCCCTAATGCTAGCAGCTGAACTGTTCACCCCGCTGGACAGGCCACTTGCCAAGAAGCAAGATAAGAACATGAAGGTTGAGTGACTGAGAATGATCAAAGGGAGGAAACACCCAAGTTAACACCGATTTGCGTCTCTTCTTTTTGCCTGAGCTGCCTCAAGTGAAGGGATAAAGATGTCAACCCTGTTTAAAATCTCCCCCAAGCAAAGAATAGTGGGTGTTTAATCCACCTTGTTACGTTCTTCTGGGTTCATTCACCATCCCCAACCAATGGCTTTCCTGAATTTATAGTATTTAAAAAAAGAAGACATTTAGGTAATTGCTAAAAATCATGTAATGCTAAAGAATAAAGGCAAGCACACACACAGTTTTTTTGGCTCAGTGCGATCTCTCCCAGTGGCGCTCTGCCTGCAGAAGCCAAATTAAAAAGCCGGTACAAGCAGCATGGTAAGGGGAATCATGCTCACCCGGTCCCCAGTGACTTCAAAGCTGTCCCCTGTCTCAAAGCTGCTCGGTCACGCACAGGACATGCTGGTGGCTCTCAGAACTGCTCCTTAGGGGAAGGTTTCCGTTCTCACAGTCTTAGCAAAAGTCACTGTTGGAGAGGACCACAGGCAATCACTCTAATTTGGCACTCTTAACTTTATAAGCCTCACTGAAATGATATCAAACATCAATTTGGCCCAGCAGAGATGGTTCATCCAGTTAGATGGTTTGAAACACAGGAATTTCATTTCATTGTTCATTACCCAGCTACTGATGCCTGCTTGATGCATCCTGCTCACATGCTCAGGCTAAACTGATTGCCAGATTTGGGGCCACGAAGGAGTCCTCTCCCCTGCTTTTTGCCGCCTTCTGTAGGCTGAGGATAAGATGCAATTCTTAAGATCGGCTGGGCACTTTCGTCCAGCTTCTCCCCGACGATACAAGGCTGCAAGACATAAGTGAGACTTGATTTCTCCATCTGTGATATATTACTAATAAAAGAACAAAGCCCATGTCTATCAAGGCTGTAAGTTTGCTGCAAGGTTGGGAAGGAGTTCTGCAGGTCGGTGTGCCTTGGGGCAGGACAGGTGAGCAGCCTCTGAATGCTTTTGGGCTAAACATGGTTCCCAGAGACTTAACAGCCGAGAAGGTCTCTTCCAGACCTTCCAGTTCAAGTTCAGTGCTAATTCAGCATCTGCCTAGAGGGACATTTGGGGTCAGATTCATGCCATCTAATCCTTAGGCATTTAATTAAGGCATCTACATTAGAAGCCTAATCTCTCTAGGCTCTCTTTATAATCAGTGGAGAAGCACCAAAGCTCCCGAACCGCCTTCTGACGGTCCCTACCTCCGCTGCTCCGTATGAATCAGCTGTTATCACGTTAGCTGCTGTCAATTGTTAAGAGAAAGTGTCATATAAAGGCATCACCAGAGCTCAGCAAAGGCTAAATGCTACAGCATGTCTGACTCCAGCCTGGGCGGGAAAGGCCACCCTGCCCTAAGGACGGGAAGGGCAGGACAAACCACCCCTCCCCACTACAGCACAGCCTTGGATGCGATCCTGACTGCAGGGACACACCCGCTGGCTTCAGCAGAGCTAGGATTCCCCTCTCTGCCTGGCTTGCCAGATACTGCAGCCCCGAGGGCACGCTGTTGTGCCCATCATTGAAGAGATGTCAAGCAGGGAACAAATTTCGTCCCTGGCTGCAGAGTTCACTACTGAAGTCTACAGTTATTTTGGTTCTGGGAGGAACACTCCATTGTATTTGAGGATTTATTGTGAAATAGAAGCCTATCGAGGGACGCAAAACTTGGGATGGGTGGGGTGCCTGTTGATGTCCTTATAAAGGAAGTAAATATATAGAAACGCTGTTGGCATCACGAGGTTGGAAAGAGCCCGTGCTTAGACACAGAGCTTGCCAGCAAAAGCACACATTCTCTTCTGGGAAAAAAAAAAATGCCCCCCTGGAGCCCGATCTTGGCAGGAGGCAAAAAGCCAGTTCTGCAGCAACCAAGGGCACCCAGAGGGGCTAGGAGGAAAGACACTAAACCCCGTTTATCAATGCACAGGATTCCCGTTTCAGAACGTGTGAACAGTAAGAAAGTCAACACTTCTAAGGACATACGTGCAACAAGAAGCCTTCCCAAAGCAGAGCACCACAGGTGTTGAGCTCTTTGCAAAAAAATAGGCCTTGGTTTTGGAAGCAGAGCACTTGACAGTCTTCCCCCTCTCTTTTGCCCTGTTTCTGCTGTTGTGAGAAATGTGGCCCTTCACCCCAACCCAGGGCACAGCCAGCTGGGAGCCTTTCAGGCCAGCTAGGACCACTCTAATCATCTAACCTGACTTCTTGCCTAACGCAGGCTGGAGGATTTTGCTTAAATAATGCACAACATCCTGCAACAAGGTCTTCTGTGACCGGCTTCTGACCTGCTGCAGACCCCCTGCGTGACGCTGGGCACACTGTGGCTACAACCCCTTCAAAGAGGGGTTGAGAAAGGGCTGCAAGCACCGTGCCTGCAGGCAGCGTGGGCTGTGCAGACCCGTCCGAGGGCACAAACTGCACCAGGCGTGCTTGTGCAGGCAGGTACCCTGGATCCCTGGGGCTCAGCATCCGGGTTACCGGTCCATGCAGAAAATCAGACCTCGAGGGCAATGAAAAGCTGCAGGCAATCACTCTGCGCCTCAAGGTGTGTCACGGTGCAATAAAAAAGTACCTGCTACCTGCAGAGCAGCACAGGTCTCCACATGGTAGTGTAATAGCAGGTGATCTTCTGAGATCCTAACAACTGCAAAATTTAGGTACAAATCTGAGTCACCATCACAGCCAGGAGCATTTGTGCTGAGGCATTGGCTTGCACAGAACTGCAGGAGGAACCGGCCCTGGGAGGAAAGTCAGCTGCACCCACCTGTGAAATGGATGCTTCCTTGGGTTTTTCCACTTCTTAACTTACTGCATGCTTAATTATCCTGAAGGAAAACTGCAGGGAGGGAGGGTATGTTTAAGGTGGACTTGGGCAGGCTCATATAAGGAGGCTTCCTGATCTAGAGGACTCCTCTGGTGCACATCTCTGATGTATCTGAATAGCACTCCACCTTTGATGGGATTTGGTCCTCGCAACACCTGCCCAGATGTGGCACAAAAGGACGTGCTCAAGGTAATATGGCTTGCAAAAGAGAAGGGACTAACGTGAGGTCTCTCTAGTTACAGGCTACTGCATTAATCACGGGCTCTGCCACCCCCTGAATAAGCAGCCACTCTGCCATAACTACCACGAGCTTTTTCTAATGCGTAAGCCAGGCACTGCTGTGATACAGCTGTATCTGAAAGGGTGCAAGGTAAAATTCTTCACCAGATCCTGCCTCTCCAAAGACCTCTGGGATCACCTAAAAATCCAGGACTTGGCCCCTCAGTCAAAATAGCTCTGCCAAAATCAATAGGTCTTCCCTAATTTATACCAGCTGCACATCTCACACACATTCAACAGGCAGCAACAGGTCCCTGAGCTCTGCCAGGCTGGTAGGACCTGGAGGGGTGGGTGGCCTACCAGGACGTGTGTGTATCTCTCATTAAGGATTTAGGATTCCAACAAGAGCCTGCCCACACCTTTCCCATTCAGGTTTTGGAAAAAATCCAGCTCATTACATGGAACCAGTGAATAATTTAGGTTGGAAGGACTCTTAGGTCATCTGGTTCCTCCTGCAGCCGATCCCAATGCAGAGGATAGAGAAGAGGGGTAGACTTCAGAGACCAAGAGAGAAGTGCAGCTCACTGGGGTCTGCAAGTTCAGCAGGGCAGTGCTCTTGCCAGCCTCTTCCTGCATGGCACAAAAGAATCTCTGCACATGAATCTTTGATGAGCTTTCTAGCCCCTGGGGCTGTAATTGCAAGCTAGCCTCAGCACAGGGCTTGCACCTTTAGGGAGGCAGGGACTCCTCTGGGCTGAAGGGAGCGTTAACCTTGGGATGTAATGCAGACACCTTCGAAATTAGCTGTAAACCAACTACTTCACTGCTGATCAAAGAACGTGATTTTCATCCGAAAGTCTGCACAAACTCCTGTAAGTTACAAACTGATGAAAAATAATCTGGGAAATGTTAAGTGTGAGACTTTCACTTACATGTTCTCAGTTCTTTATTTTTGTTGCAGGCACACATCTGTGAGGTTGATCTTTCATATTTGTTTTTTTCATTTGTTTCCTTACTAATAGACTTTTTAGAAGTTTCACGTCACAAATGTTCAAGAAAAGACAAGTCCCCAGCTCCATGAATAGCTTTGTTATAAGAATGGCATCACAACATTAATAAGGAAATAGTCTGTATTTGCAGCCATCGTTGCCTTCAGACAGACTGAACTCACACAAACTGAGGAAGATGAAATGTTTCAGCAGGCTGCAACCTGCGTGAGGTCTCCAGTGGGGCTTCCACGTGAGCAGAGTCAGTGCTGTGCTCCTGGGCCCAGCAGCGGTCACCCGCTCCGGTCTGTGTGCTGGACGCTGTGTGCTGCTTCTCAGCGCCTGGTGCTTCTCTCCTCCCCTAGCCCCTTGTCCTAAACAATTTGCCCCAGCTCTTTTCCCCAGACACTTGTATGATGTTAGAAACCCTCTTGATGTATTTAGAGGTGACAGTTTTATTAGCTAGTAGTGGAACATTATTAGTTCTGCCTACAAACGCTGCATTTTTTCATACCATTTTATGCACAGGTACAACAGCATTACTGTTACAAACCTGCTTAAACCACTTAAAGTTCAGAGCCTTTATTTTCAGTATGGCTTTTGTCATACTGTCTTTTAAAAACCCTGTTGCTGGTAAAGCAACAGACTGACAGACTATTAAAGCTTTTAGGCCATTTTACCCCAGAGATGCAGCAACAGACGTTTTCAAATAAGTTTTACAAAGCCTCAGTCCGCTCTTGTTGTTGCTGTTTTAAGGAAGTTATTTGAACCAATAATTTTCATCTCTATAGTTTAAATTGTTTCACCCTCAGAAGCATGATGTCATCTGGCAAGAGGTGCACAGAGGTGGGTTTGAAAGCAGACTTTAGGTGAATAATATCCACTTGTTTTTTTCCAATCTGATCCCTGCCATACAGCCATGAGTCAGGTAAAAGAAAAGCTGTAGCTGGTTCAATTTCTTTGCCAGGCAAATAGCCCCAAATCATCTTTACTCTAATGCCTTTTTATGCAGTCATTTCACAATGTTCTCCCTTGTGCATTAGACTGGAAATTAATGACCTGCCTGGCAGAGATAGGCCAATCTGTCAGGTCAAGAGGCTTTGTTAAAAAACAGTTATTGGGGACTCTCAAATTATTACAATTTTGAGCCCAAGATGTTCTGACCTCAAAAAAGGGGATAGGTAAAATGAAAACTATGGAGCCTGGCTATGTTTCAAGCAGGTAAGGAAAAAAGGCTTTTGCTGCCAGGGCAGCTCGTGGTCACTTGGCACTCAACACCTTCAAAAACCACAGAAAGGTTCTTGACTTTGGCATTAACTGTTAGAGCTCTGTGTGTCCCTGACGTTCCAAGTGGGGAAATAACTAACCAGCTGCGTAGACTCACCGGTGTCATTGCCTTTCCACTAAAACAGTGAAACTCGCCCTCTCCACGTGCAAGTCGCCTGGACCGGTGAAGTTCCTCCTCTGCTATGCTCATCTTCCTTCAGAGGAGACAGTGGGGACTAGGACACAGCTCAAATGCCTGCAAGCCCTGCAAGCCTGTTCATTCTGCCCCAAACAAGGAGGGCTGGCAGGGCCCTGTGGATCCTTTTCCTAGAACAAAGGAAACAAACAAAATTACTTCCAGCTTTTCAAATTCTTCTCAAAATAATATCTCAGCTTAGTCTGTACTGCTATCCTGTAAAAAGAGTTTGGAGAAACAACGGGAATGAGACAAATTCCCATGCTTGCACCGGGGCTGTTCACTTTACCAGAATGTACCTGGGACAGAGCTTGCGACGCTATGTTAAGCCCTAGGTGTATTTCAAGGGGATCTCAGCTGAAGAGGTTAGGGAAGAGCCCAGGCTGTGCTGAGTCAGAGGGGAATCCCATGAACCAGCCTCATGACAAGGGTATAAGGCCCTTTTTCATCCTTCACATGAACTAAAATTAGAGTTGAAAGAAAGAATCTTGTGGCAGAAGAATCGCCCGCAACAAAGGGACCTCAGGAACAGAAGCATGAGGTTAATTTGACACTGCACTGATATAACTAAAGCCAGAACTTTACCCCCAGCATTCCTGCGGCAACCGCACAGTGATTATGCCAGTCCTTGGTTTCATCAGAGAACGATTTCAGCTGGCAGTGGGGCTCAAGTGATGTGTTCACTGCAGGATGAACTTCTGAGGTTATATACACAGCGCTGGCAGTCACTCCTCAGATCATTCTGAGACTAACTTTATGGATAGCCATCCCACAGCTCAAACAAAGTGTTACGAGGCACAGAGGAACATTTATAGCAGCATTGTTGTGATCGGCAAGGCTTTCACGTTCCAGAAAGATTACTGAAACATTCTGCCTGGTCAGTGAAGCTACTGGCCGTGTGCCTTTTCATCAGCAGCAGCTGGTCTTCAAAAGGAGACATAAGGATCCCTGCTAAGAGTGAAGCCACACAAGCAGCAGGCAGAGAGCCCAGCCCTTTCTGGAGAGGGGTTCCCACAACCCCGGTCCGTGGAGCCATGGTAGCACCAGGTTTTGGTGACCTGGTGTTGGACTCAGATCTGTGAGCTCAAGACCAAACCCATTCTCCCTTCTCAGCCTTAAGGCCCGAAATGGCGTTTACCGCACGGCCCCCCACGGGGCTTGGCTGGCTGCTGGTGCGGCTTGTGCCAGTGTCTGCTCAGCTCTTTCCCACACTCAGAATCTCATTTCTGCTGTTCCACAGGCTACAGCCTTTAGGGGAGACGTGTCAGTGCCTGCAAGCTCGGTCTCATCTGCTGCCATGAGCTCGGTACAGCCTCTCCCCCAAAGCCAGCATTGGGAGGTCATTGCTTGCCTTGGGTTCGAATGCCAGAAATACCCAACTCAGCAGAGTTTTCTGGCTCAAAAGCTACCACTTCCATAGGAGCCTCCGGGGAGGGGAAGGGATAGGCTTTGCTTAATTGTTTTGTTTTTAAAGTAGCACTCTCTCATCCTATTTTTGTCCCAGGGTTGTTTTAATTGGACAGCTCTAAAGCTCTTTGCAGCTCATTCAAAAGGAGGCAGCGAGAACAGAACCTTTGGTTGTACCCCTTCCCTACAGAGGGATCGTTGCTGTTCCAAGTCTTCCCACCTAATGACTTACCAGACAAAAGGGAGAGCCCTTGATCTGTGCCAATGGCTCCAAAGTGACGTGGGGCACAGCAGGGTTGGGAAGGAGACAGCATGAAAGGGTTTTCTGTCTTCTCCCCTTGAGTTGCCTCCTGAGGTCATCGTGCCCTGTGAGTACCGTTGAGGAAGGTGACTGGCATGGCAGGGAGGCAGTGGTGTAGGACGTGCACACAGCATGCTCGGCAAGAGGTGGCTGACTTGTAGCTGGAAGACAGAACAGAGCAGCTCAGGAAAAGGCACCTTAAAATAATCTTGTCACTCAAATCTCTCAGGTGAGGCCACGAAATGAGCTTGGGGAATGGCAGTTCCCATCTTCTTGCAAGGTTTATTGTTTTATTTGGTTGTGGTTGAGTTCTTTCCCGAGCGCAGGTGTTCCTGTTTGCACATTCAGCAACACCTCCCATCAATTCATGGCAGAGTGAAGCTACGAGGGGACAACAGGTCTGTTCCCAACCTCCTCCATGCCGCCGTCACCTCAGCCTCTGCGCTAGTCAAGTCTCTCCTACAGACACGATCAGAACCAGGTCCTTTCTATTTCCCAAGAGAGAGACACATCTGCACTGGGGCTCCTGGGCAGACGATTCCATGTACAGCTTTTAAAGACAGGAGCTCCTAATTCTGGAGTATCTGGGGTTGTTCTGCCCCAGGTGAGAGCTCAAGGGGCAGCATGAACATCTGGATTTTAGAGGGCACCATCAGAGCCATAGCAGGAACAGTCAGCAATCATCAATCCCCATGTTTCTTCTGTATCAGACTCTCTCCTCAGATGACAAGAGGGACCAGGTACAAGGGAAGGTCTATTTTCATCTTGTACATGCTGTAAAATTAAACTGGAGGGAGCGTGCTTGTGTCACGCAGGCTGATGAGCTCCTCTGTAGTAACGACTCTTCCCGGGTGCCATGTGCTTGCCCTTTTCTTAGGGAAAAGGGGTGTAGAAGCCATTGAACAACCACAGACCTTGTACCAGCCTCTGTGCTGCCCCTAGCAGTCTGCTTGGTGGCTCCTGGAAAACACAGAGCATCTTCAGTGCTGGGGGCAGGACCAGGTCCAGCTGCAAATCTTACCCCTGCTGTGTGGATATACAGCATGCAGGTCTCACAACACCTCCTAGGGCCAGCAGCTAGCACGGCTACAGCCCATGCTGGCTCTGCTGAGCCAGGCTTTAGTGGGAAAGCTGATATTCTCCTAGCAGGATTTGGGCTTTCCCCAGGGCATGGGAGGGAGGGTGAAAGCATTTCTCCTGTCCTTTCCTTTCCTGTGCAGAATGGAGAAGTAGCCAGGATCTGACCCTGTTATTCCAGTCCCAGATAAGTAAAATAGTCAGAAAAGCATATGTATGAGATATGAGCGAATGTGAGGGAGGGTAGGGGCTCTACGGTGGTTGGATTATCCTTCCACATCCTTTACAGGAAGATACTCACTCCATAAATATCATGGGTTATGGCTGGGCCTGGAGTTCATGCTGAGTTTAATGGACTGTGCTAAGCAAGCAGCGTGCGTGTGAATGTGCATGTGTATTTCTTCTCTTGCTGGAAGGAAGCTATTCCGGGTTCTCCCTACCTGACTGACAACTCCTGAGTCAGGGAGCTCTGCAGCTCTCCTCAGGCTAAATTGGCATTTCAAAATCGTGCTGGTGTATTTAAGGAGAGGAAGGAAGGCAAAACCATCCATTATCAGTGAATATGGAGTTTCTTCATGAGAGCTACGGGAACCTGAGATCTGGAGAGAGCTAGAAAACATTGATTAGAGGTAGGACCTGGGAGGGCCCACGCCAGTTTACACCAGTTGAGCATCTGACCTCAATTCCCTTTGGGCTTTTGGCACTCAGACTGCTAGGGTGCTTTTGGAAATAACTCTAAGCCTTTGTCTGCATCTGTAGACCCCCAACTACCTTCAGTTCAGCACTGGATCTCAATTTCTTCTGGCAGTTGGGGTTGTTTTGATCAAGGTTTTGGCCTGCCTGAGGGCTCAAAGCCAGGAGAGAAGGTGCCGTCAGCATCCCCAAAGCTCAACCCTCTCCTCTGTTGGAGCATCCTGCTCCTCCACGTTCCCATTGCATATACCTGGAGCTGCTGTGCCTGTGGCAGGATGAACCCCCAGTTATATGGCTGCAGGAACTGTCCCTTTGCAGTCCCCCATGGCATTAATCAACATGCTCCCTCCAAGGGTTCCTTCTTTGTTTACAAACTAAAGAAACCCAAATTCTTGCGTTACCGAGAATTTCCGCTCAGCTGTGGGTCGCATTTTAAGATTCTTCTGTTTTTCTTTCCAAGTAACAAATGTTTGTTTTGCTGAAGAAAAACGGATTGATCCTGTTCCACTCAAACGGGTGTAAATCAGGAGTAATTGCAATGAATCCAAGGGGCCAGGAGCAGGGAAAACCCAGCATGAGAAGTGTATCCTGCCCATTTCTATGAGCATATGAAGGCCAGATTTCTTAATTCCTTTACCCCCCACTGCTTTTGTTCTCTTCCCACCCTTGCCCTGTCTCCCTGTTAGAAAGAATGTCATGACTGGGATGTCAAAGAGCAGTTATCACTAGATGTTTGGTTGGGGTTTTTTTAATAAATAGATTATGTTCTCCAGATGCTAAAGAACTGAGTAGGCTTCAGAAGATCGCCTCTGCTCTCATTTACACAGCTATAAATCCTGAGTCACTCCACTTAATTCAGCAGACTAATGCCAGATGCAAGCAGAGGAACTAAGATCAGCATCCAGCCCTGAGCTACTAAAAGCAAACTGACCAATTGCATTTCTTAGAGAAAGACTTTTACAATGATTAATGACAGACAGACAAACAAAAGAGGGGCCTTGGGACACATTTCTCTAAGTCACAGCAATTTTCACTTAAGCAACTGGGACATTTTTTAAAGCCCAAAACAGGAGAGACAAAACTATTTACTGTGTTCAACTGACCTGTTTTTTTGGTTTTTTTTCTTTTTAAGAAGATACATGCTTACCGGGAACATGAATGAAAAGGTCCTGTTCACAACTTTGCCTTGACATTGCCTGAACTAAAAGTCATTTGGGTTTAAGTCAACATGAGTCAGGCATCAGGCAAAAAGAACGGTTCCCACAGCCCCATATCAGGAATCGGTGCCCTTTAATACAACTGCTTCTGCTCTCAGAGGTGCCAGGAGTCCAGGCAGAGTCAAAGGAGCTTTTCTAGATTTATGCAGCTTCTACAGAAACCAGAATCAGGTGTAGTTTTGACATCCACCTGATAACACAGCTCTTGCTCTCATGGTTGTGTACAATAGTTGCAACTGCATTTTAGTTCGGTTTCAGTGGGTCAGTTGTAACCCAGGTTAGAGTTTGGGGTCTGAGGAGCACTGCATGGGAAAAGTCTTGCAAGAAAGGCTTTGTGATCCTCCCAAAGGATGGCTGAGAAGCAGAGATTTCCATGCAAAATGTTCATCCTTGCACACTCATCCAGCTCCTCACAACTGCAAGATACACTGCAAGATCACTTGCACACTTTTTCTGACTAATTTAGGTTTGACACAGGGTTAAGTCTCCTGTTTATGTCACTTCTGAAGCAAATCGTGGACGTTTGTGTTGTGTTGATACAAATTTACGGACAAAGTTATTTGATTCTTCAAATGGTTCCCAGATCCTGTTTACAAATTCTTTTATACTTCAGTTCAGATGCGTCAGCATGAGCCAGGACACCTTTCATTGTTCTGGTAGCGCAAAGCAGCCATAAGCCCAGTTTAGTCAGCCAGTTAAAGTGGATTTACTGGTGCTTTGGACTTGAAGCTGCTCCGACAGCCAGAGGATATCAGTGAATACTGTCTGCATGTGGCACATTTCAGATGGATCCTTACAAAAAATGCATACTTTCCTACGAGAGATGTTTGTGACACTTTATGCTCTCTTCCTTCCGTGAACAAAGTGCATTTTATTGAAAACAGATGGATTTGCACCAGTGTCAAAGAGATTATGGTCTGTGCTGGTCTTGTTCTGACAGTTACAGGTGTCAAAGACGGTCAGTAAAGGGCTTTTTCCTTTGAAGGTACAAAACGGACATGGCAAGAGAATTGCATTTTAGACAGACGTACAACGTCTTGTATCAGAGTGTCTGGGCATGTTAAAATCTTTTTCACATGGCTTAGTGTTTACTGGTGTCAGAGGTGGATAGCCTCAGAGCAGCTGTTTGGCTCATTAGCTCTCAGACATGGAGAATGTTTGTCCTGGGAACAGTATTTATAACCTTCCTAGGCAAACGAGAGCCAAGATATTTCAAAACACGGTTTGTACTGGAGTGATATCTCTCCTCCCAAATACCCCACTGCAAAAGTTTCTAACTAGTCACTGGGATTACCAAGACAGCAGGGAATCTAGCGGAAAAAGTGTATTCTAGATTTTGTAGGCCAATCCTGCTTTTGGTTAGGGTAAAGAAAGAATAACTTTCTTGAACTGACAGATCTGCAGTGTTACCTGGCCAAAGCAAGCTAAGAAAGAATCAGTTCCCATTCCTCTTCTATGAGAAGAAAGTTTGTGCAGTGGGAGAGTTAGAATGGACTGTTCACTAACGCGCTCTTTTATGAAAAGAGTTTACAAGAGGGCGCAGGTGAGGTTTTCTAAAGCGTTTAAGTGCTGCAGGAGCCTATTTGCACCACTAAAGTCATTCAGATATCACCAATCTACATGACAAGACAGAGAAGAGGAGGATTTTCTGCAGAATCAGTCACTTTCCTGTACTTCCCTTGTCTTCTTTAAGATTCAGGTATTTAAAACCTCATGGCTCAAAGGAGAACTAATTTCAAATAAACTGATAAGTATCTATTTGGAGATCTTCTGGCAAGTTTTACAGTATCACAGGGTTTCTTAAGAAGCTTTTCCAGTGCCTGAGAGCACATATTTTCTTTCCCCACAGAAAAGCAGCAGCTATTTGACATTCCACTCCTCAAGGTGCCTAGCTCCCTCTGCACTAACGCCACGTCTCTGAATGATGGATTTCTGTGACCAGCACTATCCAAATAAAGGGAGCCGCCAGGCTTCCCCACAAGCATGAAACGGCCACATCCAAGAATCTCAAAGGCAAGTAAATATCCTCCTTTTTAGAGATGAGAGAGAAACAAATGTGCAGCAGAAGCTGTGAAGACAAGATTTGACTCACATCCCTACATGTTCACTAGCAGCTGGTGATCTAGGGTATTTTCCAATCTTGTGATACATGATTTTTTTACTTCTAGGTAACTATCTTGTGAAGGATCACCCTCAATTTAAAACCACTCTTTTAAAAACTGAACCTCAAGTCTTTTATATCTTACTCCTTTCTTTATTCTAGACCATTAGGGACACACTGCCACTCTGAGCAGATAGAGACTCCAAACGTCCTTTCACTGATACAGATGAGAAGACTCAGAAGACAACATAGCTCTGCTGCAGTGAAATGGTACAGCCGTTTTCATGAGATAATTCCCACTGAATATTCCTAGCTTGCTTTTCCAATCACACAAAACAAGGTCACTTCACCTTGGCCTCACACACTCTCCTTTCAGTGCTCCTTGACATGCTAACTACCTATGTGACTTTTTAACTCAGTTGTATTTTCTCAGGATTAGCAGGAATGGGATCAGATGGGAACAGTCTGCTACTACTTCATTAGGAGGGATGTGAGTTGCAGTGAGTCTGAGACTAGAAGGCATGATAAATGATAAGGTAGACAGATTCTAAGTTCCAATGAGGGATGCTGGAAAAGCCTCAAGAAGGAATAAAAAAATGAAGCAGAAGAGAAAAGTCTGTTTTGAGAAAGTGCTGGTGCCAGCTTGTTGTGTTTCTGGAGCCCATATGTGGATCTGTATATTTTTACATCAGCACCTGTCCAAGATGCATCCCTCCTTGTAGATGCCTCCTCCGCAGGGAATTTCCACGGACACAGTAATTCACAGCTGCATGCAAAATGCTTTGGTGTGTCCCTGGGATGCCCCTAACCCATAAAACACGATTTCAGAGCATGGCTAGAAAATCTTGTCACTTCCCAGGCTGGTATGTAATGTCCAGGTGCAACAGGAACGATAGGGTTACTTTGCATAGTCCTGCTATGAGAACTAGATCCCAGGTTTTTATAGATTTAGGCTTTGCTTAGTATTTTCATCTTTACCATTGGACAATCAATTGGCTGCTTTGGATATGGAGAAATCTGAAAGTGGTTTCCATATTTACAGTGGGAGAAAACAACAGCATGCCCTTAGGTCCAAGTCTCTCTCAGTTATTCCCACCTCCTGCCCCAATTTAACTTCTGCAAAAGGAAGGAATTCCATCCATCCAAGGGAACATGTATGTCTTTCCTATCTGCATGCCATGAGACTCGATGGCAGTGTAAAGAACAGAGCACGAAGGGGACACCTTACACAGCATAGCCAAAGCACCGTGGCCTGACCTGACTCCCCCTTTTACTACTTTAATCCCAAGTCCCCTGCCTCCTGTCACACTCACACTGGAACCGCACTCTGTTCTTCAGTCCCCCACTCCTCTAGCCCGAGCCACCTCACGCAGCCATCACTGTGCCTGAAATATGAATCACGGAGTAACAGAGCCAAAAAGCTGAACTCACAATGCAGCAAAAAGAGAGAAAAGCATTTCATGTGAGAGAGGCCAAGCCTGCTCCAGTGTCATCTCTCATCATACCCAGCCAGCCTCTTTCTCTCTTTGCTTCATTTCTTATTTTCACTGGTGGCAAAAAAAAAAAATCTGTCTTGTAACAAGCTGCCTTCTGTCTTGTAACAAGCTGACCTTTCGGCTGAACTTCTCAGCCCCTCCTCATCTTTTGAATCATATGTAAATAATTATACTAATATGGAACATTTACCTATTCTGAACATAGTGCCTTCCAGCCACAAAGCACCTTGCAAAGTTTAAAAGCTTGGCCACAAATCCCGAGGGAAGCAGCTTTCTATCCCTGACCTCAATGAGCAACAGGAGGAACTACAGTACAGAGGAGAGAGGCAACTTGCTTGAGGCCACACAGCAAGCCTAGAGCCGAGCCAAGAGAAAAAGGCAGCTCTGCTCACTCCCCGCTCTGAGCTTGAACCAGCCGGTGCTTTTTCATCAGCACTAACAAGACAGATATTCTAGTGATTTCAGTGAACAAAGAGGGCCCTCTCTGAGCTGCCGTATGCTGCCATGTGTTTCCCTGCTGTCAATGATTATCCATGGGATTCCCAACAAGGACCTACAGTCACTGGCAACATCTGCTGCAGGGTTTCTCTAGGGGCTGAGGACGGGCTGTTTTTAGCCTTTTGTTTATTTGGACAAGCTCGTTGCTTGCCAGAAGTGCTCCCCCCCCCGCACACACATACACACCCCCACACGCTCTTTCGAGCCAGAGAGCAGGAGACCCTCCATCCCACACAGGCTGCTTTGTAAGGCCTGGCTCTGCAGGAGGCCGTTCCTCCCTTCTCCCTGGAGCCAGCTGCTAAAAGCAATGCTGAGATCAGACAAAAGATTTCACCCATCAGTCAGGCTGGGGAACACAGGGATTGCTGTCCCGAGTCAGGCCATTGGCCCGATAAACCCAGCATCCTGCCTCTGGCAGTAACCACCCACCCTCGATGCGTTAGAGGAATGTGATTTCCCCTTCTACAGATGCATCTAGCCAGCCATGCCGGGCCTGCTGTGGTGCCCGGATAAAGGTCTCCTTTCTATACAGCCAACAAAACAGGAAAGACTGAGCTCCTGCTGTCCAGTTGTGTCCCAAAAGTCCCAAATACTGATTTCAGATAGAGCCAAGGTGATGTGCTCAGAGTCGAATGAGCTCTAAATGAGCTTCCACATGGACCAAAGAGGGCAAAGACCCAAATTCAAAGATGTTGCAGGACGTTGGAAAAGCCCCAGATCTAAGATCTGCTCAAGAGCTGGATGCTCAATACAGGCATCGCACAGGATCTGTTCTGCACTGATGGCGTGGACACTATTATCACTTAAAGGCACTTATAGGCAGGATACTTACAAGGGTGCTGGACTGCCAGCCCTGTTTATCAGTCCACTACAGGATTCAGTTCTCCTTTCACATATAGTAGTGTAGGACAAGGCTCAGACAGGAATCAATGAGAGCACACAAGACTAAGTCTGGCTAAAGGAGATGATTCATGCAGGAGAAGTGACCACCGCCTTGTCTGTCTTCCTCCTGTATGTTTTCACTCTGCTCCAAAGCTCTCTCTGGTGCCCTTAGCTCTTCACTGCTACAGTTACCAGCAAAGAAATTAGTTAAATGGCAAAGGAGAAAACATAGCTCTATGAGATTTTGTTTCCTCTGACAAATAAAGAAAACTCAAAGGGTCAGTTCATGGGCCTTCAGGGAACTCAAGAGCCCTGTTTCCCTCTCATCTGTTCGCCAATTTAAAGTGGATCCATTCACATTCACAACGAAACCTTTCTAATTCAGAGGTTTAGTTCATTTGCTCCTAGAACAGACTATTTTGGAGATCTGGGGATGTCTTGACATGATGAAGACGAAGTCCAAACATCTCCAACTGATTGAACAAACACGTGCAGTATTTATGCCGTAATGCATAATGAGGGAGCAATGCTTTGTCCAGCACTCAATACGAGAAGGCTGACCGCATTTAGATATATTCCAGGAGTATTTTGCAGCTCTAAGCCTTATCACATTGGGTGGGATCTTAGCTGATATCAACAGTTAACTGGGGCTAAGCAACCAACAGATGGATACAAAATCTGACCTCCAAGGAACACTCACACGCTGCAGGCTTTGGTGCTGCCAGTTCATTACCAACAGACTTCCCGATCAATCTTAGCAACTTCTGCAGCGATGCTGCAAGGTCCAGGGCATGCTTCAGCGTTGTCAAGTTGACACAGCAGTTAAGAGTGAAACGAAGGTCAGCAGAGACGTCAGGAGAAAGGAAGCCTTGTTACGGGTTGAGTTTGGTCCCGGTGGGGAGCTGCAGTTGCTCTCCTGGGCATTATGAAATCAACAAAAAGAGAGATTCAGCCTGATCATATGAGAAGAACGTCTCTGGTCTCCCCCTCCTCGGCAGCGATACGCCACCCCACACAACAGAGAGGAAGGATGAGTAAAGCAAGCTCACAGCCCAGGCACCCAATAAAGGGAAGTGGTGGGTCCAGACCGAGAGAGCAACCCCAGGTTTGTTCACATTGTTCAGGGTTCTTGCTCTGACTCTGCACTGGAAACAACGCTAGCTTGCATTCAGGGTGGCCATTCAGAGCTCATGTTCTGCTGCAGCTATTGTTCTGCGTGACAAACACAAAGCCTACGGTAAGTGAAATTACATGTTGGGCTTATTTTTAAAAGCATTAACATTTGGGGAGAACTAGGAACTTGTACCACTTTGGGCTAAATCTGAACAACAAAGAAAATAAATCAGAACAGGCTTCATGCACATACTTTTCTATGAAGAACGTTGTTTACAACGCATATTACACTCCAGAATAAATCTGGGATAAACAAAGTTGAACTCTTACCCTTCTCTATCCTTCTTCCTGTGAAAAAGTCTTTCAAGAGAGAACCAGCTCACCATCTGCTCACCCCATAAGCCCCGTTTAACTCCTTGTGAATATCAGTGCAGACATTGTGGAGGACAGTCGTCTTCTCATCCTGTGCACTACTCAGCTGTGTTAGCGTTTCCAAACACTCCTTCCCTTGCTTCGCTAGACAAAATACACCTTTCTCCAAAGACAGCTTGCCCATACGCCAACTACAGATCTCTTCTGGCAGGCGCCAAGCACCAGCAACTCCAGCAGAAAGCAGAAGATGAAATCATTAGTTTGCAGGAAGTGCTTAGCACATTTAAAAACAAGGACTTCTCCTCCCTGTATCTGAATGCTTGTACCTCAGAGATTTTATGAGAACACCTTTATGAGTTCCCCGGTAACCACCAAAATGTTGCCACCTGTTGGACCATTGGTCAGATACACCGAATACTCTGTCTAGGATGACAACCAGTTCCTTTCCTACTGTAGCACACATTGTCGTGTTACACAAAGAGGTCCGCTTTAAAGAATGAAAAGTAATGCACTAATTTTTGAATGTGCAGGACCTACTTTAAAAAGTCACACTCCTTCTGAAATGTAGTGAACCTAGCACTTTCCAGTCTCCATATAACCTTTCTTTTTCTTGCAAACCTAGAGCCAGTCTGGGAGCTTGTTGACCATGGCAGAGCTTTTACGCCCAAAGAATAGCAGAGCTTTCTTCAGTGACCAAACACTGAAGACACAAACTGTCTCCTTGGACACAAACAACCAACCACACATATGTCTTGCTCACTTCTGCAGCCAAGACTCACTTTGAGGTCCTCATGACTCAAGGCACGGCAAAAGAGAGCTTCTGTTGGTCCGGGCTTAACCTCTCGTTGCACAAGCATTCATTTCAGTAGAAGCGCTGGCTTAAGCAGCTCCTGTATTTCTGCCCCTTGCCACCCTCTCGCTGTCTCTATGACTTGTTTCTGCAGCTGAAATATGGATTAGGGAACTGACCTGAAATAAAAATAACCTAACAGAAAGAAAAACAAAAAAGAGGGGATTTCGTTCTTTTTTCTTTTTAAACTGAGATAATTCCCTAGCTGGGCCATCACGCAGCCACGCAAAAGGCACAACAGGATGAGAGAGGGGAACAGTGCAGGCACAGGAACAATCAGCCACAGCAAGGAGAAAGTGACTGCATTCTGGAAGTGCGCTGCTGCTGAAAAGAAATACTTGTGAAACAAAATCCTTCACTGTGCTAAGCTTGCCCCAGTTTGGAGCTATTTGTTTTGCACCGGAGACTTGAGAGCCTGTCCACTTCTGACTGAGAGCCTTCCATAAAGCGAAATCTCCGCTTGGCTGCCCATTAGCTCGAACAGATCATTGTACTGTAACACCGCCACATTCTTGGGTCCGTCTCCGACTACTTTGAATAAAAACAACCAGAAAGTCTCACATGAAGAAATAAATCCATTGACAGAAGAAGAACAACATAAACCTGTTAATGTAACTATTGCTATTAATAATCTTTAAACAACCAGGCTGAAACTTGGGTAAGGCCCACAGGAAGGCGAGAGGCAAGCTCCGGGTCCTTGCGGTACACGAGAATTTCCTGTCTTGTCAGCGTGGGTTTCCTCTGCTTCGGGGAGGGATGGCGTCCAAGGCAAACGGCATTCCTTTTACTCACCGACCACGGCATCATCCGAAGGAAGGGGCGGCCGAGTAGCTCTAACACTGACAGATGGTGATTTAGAAATTGAACCGCTGGGAGACCCAAGCCAAATCAGATACGAGGCCTCAGGGATGCTGGTGGTAACTCCAGTAAGGATGTGCAGTTATTACTCAAATTAATTCTGACTGCTGCTTTCCTAAGGAAGCTGTATCCAGCAGGGCGAGGAGCATTTCTGCACCCCCCAGAGACCACCAATTGCACGTACTAACTAAGCTGATCATTCCCCACCTGCCTCTCGGAGTGCTGCAATGGAGCCACAGCACTCGGAGCACGGAGGCCTGCAGGGATTACACGTAACTGCTGGGGAGCAGGGGGGAGCCTGTGAAATTGGCCAGGCTAAATGGCAGGATCGCAGCAGGAGGGAGTCCTGTGATCCCTCCGTTTTCATAGTCCAGTGAGAAAACACTCCCCATCATGTTCTTTTTCATCAGCAGACAAACTTCTGGAAATCAGACCCTTTTCAGTTAGATGCCCACACATGGATTTAGGAATCTGGGCAATCAGGCTTGTAAATGTTTAGAGCAGGATTTTTCAAAAGCATTTGAAGCACACGCTTGTGAAAATCCCTCCTCTAGCAGCAAAGACCTCAAGGTGCTGTGGCAATGTTCTTTAATTAGTACATGCAATTTGTGAGGTTGAATTATTCCCTTAGCCCCATTTTATAGATGGGAAAGCCAAGGTACAAATGAGGCAGCATGTTTCCCAAGGCTACATAGCGTGCTAGTGCCCGAGCCAGAAACAGACCCTACCACTTCTGACTCCCGGTTTCTTGCCCTAATTACCAGAAAATTCCTCTCCTCTATGGCACAGCCAACTGGTTCCAATAATAAATCCAAGCTGTTGCAAAGATCAAGTCCATTTTTTCACTGCTTAACCCAAAAAAACATTTAATTCTCAAAACACAGGTTTGGCTTTTCACCAGAGAAAGGATTTGTTTTTCATTATTCATCTGTTTTTTTTTTTTTTCTCTCTCTTTTTAAAAGCCAAACATTCAATCACTCTGTTCAATATAGAGTTCCTAGGCTAGGAGCACTGCAACTATCGTTACCCTATAAATCTTCATTATTCTTACTATAAATACACTTCTGTATTTTTCATTTTGTTATTTTTATGACTAAATATGGCACCTTTAGCAAACCTCAAAATGCTTTCCAAAATTAAGAACTTTGAATCAAATCCTGTAGTCTTTATTTCTGAAAAGTAATGCTTCTTAAAAAAATGCAACATTCCTTGGTAGATGTCCAAAGCAATAACCTTAACCTATGGCTTTTCAACACTACTTTAATTATGCCGGTCTACAGTGGCAAAGATAATACTGCCTTACTTAGACACAGTCAGATTGTTATAACGGTACCTTATATTACCTATTCCTGTATGGGAATCACAGAATCATAGAATCATAGAATGCTTTGGGTTGGAAGGGACCTTTAGAGGCCATCCAGCCCAACCCCCTGCAGTGAGCAGGGACATCTTTAACCAGATCAGGTTGCTCACAGCCCCGTCCAACCTGACCTGGAATGTTTCCAGGGATGGGGCCTCCACCACCTCTCTGGGCAACCCCTGCCAGTGCTTCACCACCCTCAGTGTAAAACATTTCTTCCTTCTATCCAGCTTAAATCTGCCCTCCTTTAGTTTAAACCCATCACCCCTTGTCCTGTCACCACAGGCCTTGCTAAAAAGCCTGTCCCCATCTTTCCTATAGGCCCCCTTGAAGCACTGCAAGGCCGCACTAAGGTCTCCCCGGGGCCTTCTCTTCTCCAGGCTGAACAGCCCCAACTCTCTCAGCCTGGCCTCGGAGCAGAGGGGCTCCAGCCCTCGGAGCATTTTTGTGGCCTCCTCTGGACCCGCTCCAACAGCTCCATGTCCTCCTTGTGCTGAGGGCTCCAGAGCTGGACGCAGGGCTCCAGTTGAGGTCTCACCAGAGCAGAGTAGAGGGGCAGAATCACCTCCCTCGACCTGCTGGCCACGCTGCTGGGGATGCAGCCCAGGATAGGGTTGGCCTTCTGGGCTGCAAGCGCACACTGCTGGCTCATGTCCAGCTTTTCTTCCACCAGTCAGGATAAAATATATATATTTTTAAACTCTGACCACTCTAGGTATGTCAGAACAAAAGATTTGTTAAGAAGCTTTAATGTTAACAGGTACTTCTCCTAGCATGTACCGTAATCACTGCTGGGCTAAAAAGAAGATACATGCACAAAAGAATGACATTTGTCCTTTTTTAAAAGTAGCAGGATATTATTTCTAGCTTTGCTTTTTTATTTTTTTGTTTTTCTAACCCGGAAATTCAGATTCTGTGGAGGCTGGGAGATTCTCAGATGTCTAGAAAGTAAGTGAAAATAGTTTTATCAGAGTTTGAGGGTACTCAACTGATCTGTTGAAAGGAGAAGCAAATGTTAATTACATCCTTAAACTCTGGTTCTCATTCCCCATTTGGCACAAATAAGTAATTAACACTGTGGAGAAAGGATGCTTTTGTTAAAGAACTAAATCCCACAGACTCTTCCCACCTTGTCTGAGAACCAGTAACTCACTATAAATAGGAGAACAATAGGGTGGTTAAAATGACTGAATCCATCCGCCTTTTATCTCTGCTCCCCCTGTGGAACTGTATCTGCTGATAAATCAAATATCGACTCACTGATCAAACTTCTCAGATGCATCTTTCAATAATATGATCCTCAAAATAATGTGATCTTCAAAGTGGCGGAAACGCTCGACCAAGATTTGCAGTTCTTTATAAAAAGGACTGTGATTCCACTGTCAGCAGCACCCTGTAGAGTAACGTGACCCACATATTCTCCTTCACCCCATAAGCTGGGGTTGTCAGAGTTAACTTTCCAGTCCAACAGCAGGAGGCAAGAAGGCTTCACCACGGGTAGCGGTAACTTTAAAACTAGATACCTTTATGGGCCTTTTGGTTGTATTTCCTTAGGTCTAGAGCCTTGTGCTGAGCTAACGGGCATAAGCTCCGAAAGCAATACCAGCCAATGGAGAACCAAAGAGCTTTACGGCTTGCAAGTGGTTCAAAGGCAAGCGAGGAGATCAAAGTTGTTCACCGTGTGCCAGCTGCAGCAGTGGTGGCACCGTTAGCCTCTCTGCCACACAAAAGAAGGAAATTCATCATTTTTTCCTGGATGCTTTTGATATGGACACTAGCTTTCTTTCATCAAAGCCAAAGAATACCTGGAAAATCGCTTCAGAGGATTTAAAATTATCTCAGTTTATCTTCCATACCAAGAACACTAAAATAGGAGAAACTGGCTGGGTTGAAATTTAAAAATCAAAAAAACAAACAAAATCTTTGCTGCAAAACTCAAGCCTATGAAAACTCTCACCTATTGAGCTTTTAGGCTGGAAAAGAGGGAACTCCTACCTGCCATTAAGTTTGTCAGCGTTCACTTAAACAAGAGCAAGCTCAAGAAAAGTCTTCTCATCGCATTTCTGCCCCAGCACCAAGACCTGCTGAAAACCTCACGAACAGAAGTAAGTAAACTACAGTTTACTTCTGGAACCATGCTACTCGAAGCCAAAGAGTTCTGATAGCAAGGTTTTACCCCTTTAAACTTAGGAGAAAACTCTTCAAGATTGACAAACTAATTCCCCATTCCATGTTTTTCAGAATCAAAGAAGCAATCTAAATGTTTCACTGATTTCTCCGAAATTTTCAGTGATCAACCATCTCTAAGAAAGAAGCTCTTGGTAAACAGTACTGTTGGCAACCAAGAAAAGATACGAGTGGCTACAGGCTCTCTGCTCACTGAAATAATCAGCTCAGTTGGCCTCTTTGGCGGAGAACATTCCCTCCCTGCCCCTCAAAATGGGTACTACTCCATCAAATCCAGGGAATTTCAGGCATTTATAGCATTTACTACACCCAGATATCCTCAGATCAGCCTTACAGATTTAATATACCCTGCAGTATGCAAAACCAGAGGTATCCCACCCTGGAAGAGGTGTGAATGTCATCTCCCCTCCCTTTCCTCATTCATTAGGACTGGTTTATTTTTTTAAATATAAGGTTGAGATCCTTAGAAAATTCCCTTGAGATCATCTACCTAGCAATTGTAACTGTGATGGTCTCATTCACAGAAACGGTCAGGTTTTGGTTTATTCTGGTTTAATCTGCATAGTCGGTTCCAGTGCTACATTGTAAACCTGAAAGATTACTGGAGTCAATGGGAGATTTGCACATGGCATCGACATTTCTGCAAGCCAGCTCCCCGTACGCAAATATACCTCTCCCACCCATTCAAATTTGCGGCTCCTCAACATCACTGAATCTTCTTCCAAGCACAGAGGAAGAGCAATCTTTCCCACCCCCAAAGAAATGATCTAATCCCCCCACATCCATTATCAAGCATATGTATTCCATACCCAGGGGGGTCTCTGATGTGCTTATAAAAACCACACAAAAAGCCCCATACGAAGCCTATTGCCTAACAAGAAGAAACCTTCTGCAAAAACCTCATTGAAATGTGTTTTGCTGGAAGTTAAGCAGCCTTCCTATCCTGCCCACAGCAGAGTTAGAGGAAAACTGATTCAGCCCTCTTACCTTTCACTCATTGGAAGATTGTCCTTAGCAAACCCTACACTTCACCTTTGATTTCTGGATTAAATAAACCCAGTTCCTTCAGCTTCCTCTCTAGGTCCAGAGTTTTAGACCTCTGGTTGTTCTTTTTGCTCTCCTTTGGTCTCCAGCGTGTTCTCCTCTTCCTTAGCGCTCAAAGCTAGGAGTGCCAATGCCTACCAGAGTGGCATGATTAATTACTCTGTGTCTCACGTGACTTTCCTGCTAATACATGCCAGAATAAAATGAGTCTTTTTCTACAAAGCATTAACTGTTGAATCATATTCACCCTGTGGTCCACTAAAACCTCTGCATCCTTCTCTGCTATGACACTACTGAGCTATTTCCCACCATTTATTTATAAACCCATGCTGGTTTTCCTTGCTGTCGGAACACTTGTCTAGGAGAACCTGATGTACCTTTTCTTGTAGGAAGAAATGTACCAACAGTAAATGCTAATTTGACTGCACAAGGTCCTGGAGAGACAGAAAAGACGAGTGAGCCCTGATAGTTCCCCAAGAAGCCTCCTTGTTGGTTCTCCAGCGGCATCTGAGCAAGGATACAATTTGTAACTGCTCCAGAAATTAATCCGTGAGTCCCTCACACGTCACAACTACATGCATGTTATTTTTCTGATCAACGACCATCTGTGGGGCTGCGCAAAAGACATTTCCAGCAATCTCCAACTGCTGCTATGTTTTCAGTTTAGTTTTCAGGCTGCAGGTAGCAGACAGCACCGACTAGAGCCAGATGTCACACAACTGGGACCAAATCACCACATGCTTCTGCTCTTCCACCCAATGCTCAGCTTTGCCATTGCTTCACGACGCGGGTGTGACACTCCACCCAATTCCAGACTTTAACTTGCAGCAACAGAGTGCAAAAGTCACATGCTCAACGAAGATTAAACCGAACACTTCGCACGCTGCTTAGAGCTTGGTAAGACTGGAACCCACAGAAAGTGCTGTTATCTGCATTTTACAGAAGGGATTAAGAGAAGTGAACCCTGATTTGGCCCCTTAACTCCAGGCGCCTGCTTGAAATGCTTCAATTAGAAGCCTAAAGTGAAGAGTGGATCTTCTCCCACGTGTGCTGCACTGCTCCACATACATAGACATACCCAACTGCATGCTGTGGAGTGCAGCAGGCTCACGCAAGCCGCTGCATTGACAACTGGTCAGCTGGCACTGCCACCTTCCAGCCATGCTGTATCCAAGACGGACACCCTGGTGAGTCCATCGTCTCTCCCCATTAGCGCGTGATGCCCATGCCCCACGCTGCACAGCCTCCACCTCCTCCCCTCTTTCCCTGCCCACTGATGCACCGTGCCTTCCCCTGTGCTGGCTCCACTTAAACAATGCATTTGCAAGATCTACCGGGTTTTCTGTTGCCTTGAAATGGGACAGTAACAATTTAAACAGACTGAGGCTTCTGTTTTCAGCAACATCATAAGTATTTGTATTGAGTCATTTGCTGAACTGCTTTTGGAGTTACGCAGCATGCTCACTGATGGGGTGAAAAAGCCTATTTATTTATTTATTTTACCTTAAAACATCATTGGCATAAGATCCCACAACTGACTGTGGATGGACTACAAACATCATGGCAGATACCCCAAGACCTACTCTCAATCAAGTATCCAAAACCGGGATTAAGTCTGTCCCATGGGATCCTTATGGAGGATGTAAACAAACGAGCCTTGCCAGCTAGTAAATTATTACTGTGAACATCCGGAACACTCTTATTTGACCTATTGGCATTTTCATAAATTCTCTGAGGGTGAATCCCCTGTAGTACTAAGGAAGAAAATACGAAACAGACTTCTTTTTTGACCCCATTCCTGGTAAATGACATCCACAATCCAAGACAGCTCTTGCTGAATCCTGGCTTGGTGAGACACAGCGGTCTATTATTTGATCCCTGTGGGGATAGATGAGGCCTCCAAAGAAATTCCCTCAGAGGAGTGAGTAAGGACATCCCTCAGTGAAGATATGAAGTGGATAAAAACTACAGAGGAACAGAGAACGACTGATGGTGTGGGAATAGGAATGCAAAACCAGCAAGGGGAGCACGTATGCTCATAGAAGGGAAAACTGACAGACCTGGGAATGAATTCCGCTAGCCCTGCTTGCTCATTGATGTGCGTAGGTATTCTCCATGCTGAACTCTATGTGTTGCTGCTCACAGCCATTCAGCTCAGAAGCCACTCAAGCTTGAAAGATATTGCTTTAAAGGAACAGGAATGGCATGTCCTTGTCCTATTCGATCTTGGCTTTGTTGGGGAATCTTACAAAACCCACAGGACCAGAGAAATATGAACATGGGACTATCACATAAGTGTCTTCACTTTTTCTTAAATACAAGGCAAGAGAGATCATCAGGGCTTTACCACTGTGCTGTGTTGATATACAACACACCGGGTTTGGATAAGAAAACTAGCAGGCACATACCTATCAATAATGAGCTTTTACTATCACTTCCTTCAAAAATACCACTGGTAGCTAGAACTCGGTCAGAAATTATTTTTACTTGCTGCGAGATCAAGATAGGAACAGCAAGTTTTATCAATAAATAAATAACAATGTCAAGTCTACAGTAATTTCTAAATAATACATAGAAAAAAAAGATCCCAGACCTCTGTATCTTTAAGCTGAGTTATCTTCATCATATAAAAAACGGTTTTGATCGAATTTTAAGACATACCCTCTCATGCAATAATGGAAAACAGATTTCATTGCGTATTTTCTCCTGGATTACTTAAATTACTTGCAGAATCTCAGAAGCCATTCCAAGCTCAAAGTTTTACTTTATGTACCTTTATTTTTTTTAATTTTATTTATTATTTCAGTTATCCCTGGCCAAATTCATCCCTGATCTCCGTCCATTGGCTACAGTTGTCCAAGATGGAAGACAGACTTGGCACCTGCGAGACCAACAACGGGGAAGGCTCTAACACAGTAACATACAGTACCGAAGGCAGAAAAACTATTTGAGTCCGTTTCAAGCTCAAGCTAAAAATAGCAAATTCAAATTAAAATCTCCCAGGCCAGATTCTCATGCTCAAAACCATTAATTTTAAAAGCGGAGACCACTCAGGGCCTCCTCTCAGGAGGTACTGAGTGACCCTCAACTCCAATGAAAGTTACTGAGAGTTGAAAGAGCTCTGAAGCTCACAGGATTGGGGCCTTCAACAGGCTAAGCTCCTAGTGACCAGCTGAGAAACAGACTGCCAGCATTACCCAGTCCTGCGGGGGGCTCAAGGATCACCCTTCCAGTGGATTCCAGAAAATGCCAACTGGAATTTACTCAGCAGTTTTCAGGACCAAGTTCCTAGACCAAGAAATCACTACTGTCCCAGCAGAGGTGACAAGATATACAGAGGTTTCAGCTGCTGACTACTGACATCCACACACAGGACAGAGGAATCCCCATGTCTTCCTATTATGAGCTGCTGCCTTTTTGCCAGTTCACAAATTTTGAAGGCAGAATAAACAGTTTTTCAGGTAATAATGTTCTTCTGGCAGTTTTTTTGCTCTGTCACAAGGTTAGGTGCATAAACAGCAGTCACTTCAGATATAACACTGAATATAAAATTCTTACCTTCTCCTGGTCCAACACAATCACATGATCCTGGCTTCCTTTTGCATTTTCATTGCCCAACATCCATCTCTATGGATTATCCCAGGAAATGCAAGTTTTGTACTACTCAGCTGGAAGGAAAAATGGAAAGGAGTTATTAAAGATACTGGACTCACTTCATCAAATGACAAAGAACAAACTTGAGTAGTTGTAAGGTAATAACAGAATGAGCGACAGCTTTGTAGGCTCTGCAAAGCAGAGCTCAGGGCTAACCAGCGGATGAATTGCATGTTGCAAAAAAAAACCCATCCTGAAAGCCAGCAACTAAAAGGCAGTCTAGGCAGGGACTCCAAAGAGGGTGAATTTGCCAGAGACCAGGTTGCCAGTGACATCGAGGCACAAAAAGTGCCACCTGACAACCAAATGTCTTTATTCAACAGAGTTATCAGCTGTGGGTCTTGCTAGCTGTCTCGATTTTATGCCAGATTTTGCAATGTTGTAGGGAAGAGCTTGGAAAAAATGACCTGAGGGTGCCCTAAGGACTCAAAAATCAGAAAACAAATAAATCAAATCGTAAATATGTTTTTAATTTTATGATCCTTGCACACCCAAGACTGCTGAAGAGTTGATATTCTAGAGCAATCAGTACTGCCCATGCTGCAGAATGATGATAGAGATACAGATCCTGCCCAGTATGAAGATGAAGGATTTTCACAGTCTCCTGCAGAAATGTAGTAAGGGTCAATGTTCATTACACTTCTCATCCGCAGGGAAAAGCAGAGCAAATAACTTTTCATTCTACCCCTGGTCGGTTTCACACATTAGTCACTGGAATGAGGATGTTCTGGGGCGAGATTTAAGCGAACGTTCACACATTGCTTCAGAAGAAGTTTCAGGAGATTGGCTCCATCACCCGGTGCTGCTCTCATCGCACTACAGGGATGCCCAATTTCACCACCTGAAAACCCCCAGCCAACAACCCGCGGCCTTGTGCTGCCCTCTCACGGGCTGCAAACAGCAGAGCAGCTACACCTCTGCTCGCCGAGACCCAGCAGCCACAGAGGCAATAAATAGTACGGAGGGTTTGGAGTGTCCCTGTCATCATCATCAGGATTTATGGCATGCTGCAGTGACTGCACAACCACAGCCAGTGCTTTAGCAGCTCTGCCCCATGCCTGGCTTTCCATAAGAGGGTACAGGGCTCACACAGCAAAGCTCCTGTGACCACAACTGCAGTGTTGGGCGATGCCGAAATACCAACCGGCTGACAAGCACGTAGCTCTCGGTGCTCCGGGTCCACTCGTCGCTGCTCCATCATAACTAGTGGTCTCATTTGCTTCAGGAACTGCCACCCTTGCTGTCGAAGGCCTGGGGGAGTAAACAGGAGAAAGGGGAGGATTACACCGTACCCAATCCAACCCCACATGCTGGGCTGACGACCCCAAAGACTGAATCTCCTCCCTGCCAAGTGAAGAGGCAGTGGTCTAACCTCAGAGCCGGGGGCAGCCCCGGTTTGGCTGGGATTTGGAGCACAGCTTCTGCCCTGTTGGGTGGAGAGGAGCAGCGATTATGGCCTCTCACAAACCTCCTCACCCCAGCAAACCACACTGAGCCTTTGGCCTTCTGCTGACGTTGCCAACAAGCGTCCAGCACCGACAGCAGTGGTCTGAGTCGCACATTCACAACAGAGAGCTGAAAAACTTCCACACAGCTTATTTCAGCACCTCCAACTCTTGCGAGAAAACCTTGAAGAGGTGACTAAAGTGCTTTTAAAACACCACAATGGTAGGAATGCTATCCCTTTGCTACACCAAATTATTTGGGATACACAATGAGTTTCCACAGTACTTATGCAGAGCACAGCACAGGCCTGTGTACTATTATATGAAGTAATTAATTCTTTTCTACATTTAAAAGCCTCATGATTTTTGTAAGGCAATCCCATGATGCGTGGGGGCCTGGGTTGTCAGCTTGGAGTGCTAAAATGAATTCAACCCCGTCTCAAGACTTAGAAAACACATCTTTTAATTAGGAGATTTGGGGTTTGTTGTATTTGTCTTCTCACACGTGAAACTTTGGAGTATGCAATAGGCCTCATTTTCTTGCCCCATTAAAGGGGCTGGAAACTCACTGTCCCTCTTCAGAAAGAGCCCAGCTCCTCCGCCATGAAGTGACTCCAGGAACAGAGGGGTTAATGGAGACCCCAGCGCTGGGCCCCGTGCCCCTCTCCAGGCCAGGTGGGCAGCCTGCCCGGCTGTTTTTCCATCCACTTTAAGACACAGACCTTCTCCTGGGGCCAACATGTCCTCCCTGCCCTGGCTCCCTGCCTCACCACCCCCTTTCCGCTGCTCCTACCCCAGAGGGACCCTCCTGTCCCCCACCCCAGTCCCCCATGGCCTCACCCAGGCTTGACCTCTCTTCCTGGCCCGGCTGGCCTCATCCATCCGTCCAGCCCCCTCCCCATCGTCCCTCAGCCCCTTCCTCCTCCTCCTCCTCCTCTTCCCAGTCTCCAGCCCTGGACCCCTCACCTCGCCCCCCTCCA
>VYZW01034044.1:0-48887 GCA_013401315.1 Balaeniceps rex | reverse complement strand
GCCTGTGGATGGGGGACGTGAGTGTCCGTCCGGGACCCGCGCGGGGCTTTGTGAGGCGGGCAGCGGGGCGGCCTGGCCGGCGGGAGGCGGGAGGACAGCGGCCGGGGCGGCCGGCCCCGGGGCGACCGCGGGCTGGGGCGCACTGACTGACCGACTGACTGACTGGCTGACTGACACCCTCACACCGACTGACACCCTCACACCAACTGGCTGACTGACACCCTCACACCGACTGACACCCTCGCACCGACACCCTCACGCACTGACACAGCCTCACGGACCCTCACACGTTCTGACACACGCATAAACTCCCGAGCTGACTGACGCTCTCACGCGCACACGCTCCTGTGCACGCTGGCAGGCTCACGCAGGCTGACGCGCACACTTACACAGGCTGACACACGAACACGCACTCAGAGACGGTAATCCCGGCCCGACGGGCACGTTCGTGGGCAGTTACACACTCACAGACACAGTTAGACACGCACACCCGTCCCAGAGTGACCCTCGTTGCCTGCCTGCAGGGTCACAGACACACTCGTGGCACTTACACTGGTGTCGTGTGAGCGCAGGCTCCTGCTGTTAGGCAGACACGCTCATGGGCACTGACATGTTCTCACACTTTCATGCTCTATTAGGCACTTACACGCTCACTTACACACTCACTAGCCTGTACACTCACATGCTTCTAGGGTTTATATGCTGGCTTATATGCTCACGTGCTTGTAGGCACTTACATGCTCGTGGTCATACGCTCTAAGGTACTTACACACTCACTCTTGCACTCGTGCTGCTAGGCTCACACGCTTGTGCTCGCACTTGTAGGCACTTACGCTTGCTTGCCCTCGCATGCTTGTATGCACCTATCCAAGAGCATCCCTCACTACCTGACACATGCACACCTGTGGGTGCACTCACACGCTTATAAGGATTTGCACTTTCCTACATGCACACACACTCGTAAGCACTTACACACCCCAGTATTTCCCTTGTTCCTGCCTGCATGTGCACCTGGCAGCACACTCACCCTCACAGGTGCTTCTTCACCCTAGGGCGTCCCTCGCTGCCGGCTCACAAGCACGCTGTGGGCACACTCGCATAGTGATACACACCCCACAGTGTCCCTTGTTGTCTGCCCTTCACGCACACCGCGTACACCCTCTTACTCGTGCACCTGTGTCCCTCACTGCTTGCCACTGCACACACACACTTTCATACACGCTCACATATGCGTACTCACACCCAGCGGGGTGTGAGTGCTTTGCCACCCACATACATGCCTGCATGTATGTGCTCATGTTGTATTGTAGTGTCTGCACTGTCTGCCACTTTTACAAAGTCATGGATGCAATTGCACTGCTGTATCGTAGCGTCCTTGCTGCCTGCCACGTGCTCGTTTACACCTGCGTATACGTACAGACATGCATATGCAGTTACACCAGCGTATCGCAATTTTCACATTGCCTGTTACTTGCACGCACATCTTTCTCCGGCCTCTTTCTTACAGACTCACACCATCATATTGCATAGTCCTGCTCACACACGCACGTGCGCCCTGTAGTCTTCCTCAGCCTCTCTCAGGTGTGTGTACACACCACCATCACTAAGGATCCCACTGGCTGCTTCTCTCTTAGACACACGCTTCCACCAGGTTTGCCATTGCATCACACACATACACTGGCACATCAGTGAGTCTTCCACTGCCTGCCACTCAAGCAAACACACCCTAGAGAGTCCCTTTTCTCTTTACCCGCACAAAGGGCTATCTACCACCTCTCCACCATAAGGCTATCTTCTTTTTCAGTCACCTCTCTCACAAGCAGGCCGTTGCTCTTTGAAACACATACATACATATCCGAGCAACAGTCACCTGTTGCCTTTATGAGTCTGGCTTTCCTGTACACACACACCGCAGGATCACCCTCTGCACGGCGTGTCGGTACAGAGTAGTGCTGCCTCCTGCTTTTGGCTCGTGTAACGGAGTCATTTCTGCTTTACACTCGCACCTCCGCAGGGCATCTGCCACTTTTTGCACGTGTGAGTGCAATATGGTTACCCACTGTCAGATACCGCACCTTCTGTCACGCACACAAGTGACGGAGCCACCTGGTACCTGACAGACACACGAACACACTCGAGGGCCATCAGTTACCGCAAGGCCATCTGTCTTACTGACACAGGTACATATACTTATATATATGGAGCGATATATGTTTCCCCCACACCCCAGCCTCGTGTTAGCTGTCACATGCAGTGCTCCCCATCAGTATGTGTATTGTACAAAACCTAAATTCCAGTTAGTTCCCTCCTCCACTTTCTGTTACACAGAGAGGCATCCTTTTCCCTCAGTACCTTCATCATATATTTGGTCCAAATTGCAGTGCCATTTCATACTTTTCAGTCACGCCATACAGACACCTGCCCTCCAGCGTGTTCACTCGCACAGTACCGCTGCCCTGCACTTCACACACACTCTGACCTGCACAGTGCCACCCTCTCACCTATGACATAAACACGGTCAGTGCACCCACGTGCAGTACAAAGCGCAGACCTCCTGCGGGACGCGATTAGAGGTTTCCCCTCCAAGTGCTGCCCTGCGTATATCTACGGTTATGCGAGGTAGACACGGCTCTGCCAACCCCTACCCCAGCTCGATGGAGGCTGTGTTACCTGACGCATGCTGCCCGTTCGTCATAGCACCCTGAGCTGTGCCGTGCCTCTGTACCGATAGTGCTGGCCCAGCCTCCGTTTGCATACAGAGAAGGAGCCTGCCATCTCCTTATCCCCTGCTCCGTGTAGTGAACGCTCAGTTTGTTGCTGTATGTTTCTGAGTGGCTTTTGTCCTTCTGTGAAAGCTCCCTGTTCTCTGAAATTCATGCTGTCTCTTGGGTTCCACTTTGCAGACTGTTGAGCCTGGTTCATGCATGCCTGCTGGTTTTGAGTGGCATCGACCCTCTTAAATGAGTCTTCTTTTTGAAGTGTAAGGGTAAAATACTTCTCAATAATGTTTTAACTGCTTAGGGTGACATTGACACATATATTCTCCTTTTTGTAGATGCCTTGGTCTAACTTTTTTTTTTCCTTTTATAGCTGGAGCCATATATGGATGAAAACTTTGTTTCAAGAGCCTTTGCCACCATGGGAGAGCTCGTACTGAGTGTAAAAATCATTCGAAACAGGTTGACAGGGTAACTGTTTATGCTTGTTCTCAGTTTGTTCTACCAGTGCATTTGGATTGAACCGTTTGCCCTCTGCCCATCACTGTGGTCCTGTCCATATTACAGTGATTTTCCCTTTGAGCTTTTCACCGTTGCTGCCAACAATATGGGTATATTGATGATAGCAATGGAGAGGACAATTGCTGGCTCTTCGACCTCCCCGTCAACAAACCAAGGTTTGGCCCTCATCCTGCAGTGCTTCAGCACTCATTCAGAGCGGCATATGTATGCCATACGGTCCCCCTGGGAATTACACCTCCCGGGCTCAAGGCTTCAGTGACTAGTCTGTGTTAATCGTTGAGCTAGTGCAGCTACGTGATGCTGGCAGAGGTGGGAAGTCTGACTTTAGAAGGAGCTATATGAGGACCCTTTGAGTTCATTTGGAATACAATGAGTGACTTCGCAGAATAAAGTAGTTTCGTGTTCTTGTAAATGTTGGAGTTTCAGCTTTCAGTTGTTTAAACTTGGGTGGGAAAATTTATATGGTCAGTGAAAGTAGGAAGTAAACTAACTGTGGGCAAAACTATTTTCTGTGTGCTTATGTTGACATGACTTACTGGTAAGTAGGGGCTGTCACTTGAGATCCAAGATGACTTTGCTAGCTTCTTTTTGGTAGCTAATGTTTATACTTTGAAAACAGAATTGTTCTAAGTACTGCAACTATAGCAAATTCCCTACCAGTTACCTAAAAATACAATATTCCTCCTCAAATGTTTTTTAAATCTGAAATCTTTCTCTCTCCTCTCCTGTGTCGTACGTTCAGAATTCCAGCAGGCTATTGCTTTGTAGAATTTGCAGATCTAGCTACTGCAGAGAAATGTTTACACAAAATCAATGGAAAACCGCTTCCTGGTGCTACACCGGTAAGTAAATGAAATGAGCCGGTTGAGAACCAAAACTGGGAAGGAACAGATAGTGTAGAATCTGTATTTTGAATGATTGCGGTCAAATTCGTAGTTAGCAAACTGGGATTCTTCTTTTTTTTAGAGTTAAATTAATGAACATAAAACTATTAATGTTCTTGCTCAGAAAATTGTTGGAAAAATTACTAATTTCTGTGTGAATGTCTGGATAAAGTCCAGGTACAGAAATGTTGTATTTCTGAGCCTTTCTACTGTTACCAAACTTGGACTAATAAGACACCAGAGAAGAACAAGGAAAAAATAGGTGGAGTATACCTACCACAGTCCTTCTGTCTCTCTCCGTTTGTTGTTCCGTATTAATTTGTTACAGTGTGTATGTTGTATATGTACAAGATGAACTTGCAAGTTCATGCTGAGTTTTGAGTAACTTTGATTTGCAAGAGAAGCATGCCTTTTAAGCCTTGCATTATTCTTGGCCCTTTGCAAACAAAAGTTATTCAAACCTATTTACAGTGGAGAAAGAGCTAGTCCGTTGTATAATTGTAATACATAATAAACACCTCGGATACATAAAAGCTAGGTAGTTAGGAAGAACAGGAGGAATAGTCATAGAGGCTAATTTTAGGATGTTGACTCGAACGTGTAGTAGATTAAAATGGGACGGCTGACACAGCTGTCCGTTGTACCCACAGAAGTTGGCTGCGGTAGCTAGGATGACTGGTTCATAAAGCAGCTCTCGAATCACCTCAGTTACAGTGTGATATAGTAAGGTAAATTGACACCTATTTCAGTGTAGTTAATACCCTGAGTAGGAAAGAGGGAAGTTCAGGTGTTGTTCCTTGAACTATTTGGTCAACCTTCCTGAGAGGATGGCATCCCCTGTTAACAGGGGTAGATGAGAGGCCTGCAGGTATCTGTTTCACCTGTCCTGTTTAATATGCCCTTATATTGCAAATCAGAGCCCACGATTAAGGGAAGCTAATCTTCCTAGATGCCTTCTATAGTCACTAGAGAGAGAAGGAGAGCAGCTCTTGCAAGGAGTAATATAATAATTGAAGTTTGGTTTCGGGAATACCCGCCTTTATCCACAGTTTAATTCAAAATGTGGTGTTGTGTAGAGGGATGATTTACATAACAGACGGCGAGAACTACAGATGTCAGACAGAGATCCAATGTAGGCAGCCTAAATCAGTGCACTCAGCAGGCAACTGTCCAGCTCGTCACTTGCATTTAGATACTTTTTCTCTTGTTTGCAGAAAACTGAACGTGGCTCACTCTTTTATTTATTTCTAAACAGTGAATCAGCCAAAGGAATAACAGAGAGCCATGGTGCTGTTGCTGTCTCTGTTTTACAGAATTAGTGTTCCCAATTCCCATTTGCGTGGAAGTACTCTCAGGTCTCTCATTGATTTTAAACCCAAAATACTGCGATGAAGACCGAAATCCAAAAAGAAGATGAAAGTGCTTCACATTGGAATCTAAATTTTGTGTTAGCTTGTAAATGGTCCACAGAAAGAGTTGTGTACCACTGTGCACCAGTGAATGCAAGCGTGCAAGGAACGTGATTATAGCCCAGAGATAAGTCTTTGCTCTGTTTCCCAAGGATTATTTACGCTATCTTTGAGGGAAGAAAAGACATAATACAAGGTGCAGGAGCACACTAGGCTCTGTACTAAACAAACGTCCTGATCTCTAGGTTATGGAGTCACAGTAGGCTTGCTTTCTTTGGCCAAATTCCCCTTGAATTCTTCCTATGCCACTGTGTAGTGCGGAGGGATATCTGCTTTGGAAGCCTGTTGGGAGGTAGAAAAATGGTCCCTCAAGCTGACGAGGGAATCCAGCTTAGGTCTTCCACTCTCTGGGTGAGTTCTGACACCAGTGTTCTTGTAAAGGAGTGCAACCCTTTGCTTGTTCCTCTGTCAGACATGTTTCAGAAGAAAACAGCAATTACCATTGCGCTCTGTGGTGAGCCTGCTTGGGTCATTGTGGGCTAAGCATCGTATAAGAATGCCCATGGCATTGAGAACCTCGGGATTTTGAGACAGAAGACCAGCTGCTCCTTAGATCTTGGTCTAGACTTAAATGTGAGTTGAGCACAAGTTGCTGAACCCTGGTAGGATGGGGGCGTGGAATTCCAGATGTGCCATTGGGCACAAATCTAGGCTCCTGGGAAACTTGTTTAAAAAGAAAACCAGGTGCAAAGTTTAGGGAGGTCTTCAGTGTCCCATGACAGGTAAGGCTTTCAGAAAAACCTTAATTTTGGATCTTCCTAAATGAGCACATCATCCAGAGGAAAGTATTCAGCCATACTTCCAGACTCAGGGATTGATTCCATTTTCCAGTGTGGCAGATTCTGGTCTGCCAGCATTCTTGTAAATCACAAATGTCCAATGGTCTGTGCTGTCATTTCATTTTAAGACCTTAAAATTAGAAATCATTTAATATTTGTTGTTAGTACCTCTGTTTTCCTGTCTTCCTTAAAGATAGAAATATTCGATGCCATGTAAGGTTCACCTCTCTTTCACTAGCTTTATAAACTGTTGAAATAAAGATAGGCCAAACCTCTTGGTGCAGGTTCTTTGCTGATTTTCATTATTATAGCTGTACTGAAGTCAAATAAAAATACCTCAACTGGCTGGCCTGATGGCATTAAGCGTCTGTGAGCATTCGGAAAGTTGTGTAAAATAAGCTTACTGTATTTTTTCCTAATTGTTTGGATTCACATGAGAACATTTGAATGTATGGATTCATTTTTGCCTTGTTTCAGGCAAAGCGATTTAAATTGAATTATGCAACGTATGGAAAACAGCCCGATAACAGGTAAACGCTCAATATTCAAATATTAGTTTTACCTGCTTAATGTCTCTTCATCAATTGCCTTGCAAAGAGTATTCAAAATATGTAAACCCACAGGTTCATCATTGCTGGATGAGACGTACAGCTAGCAAATTTGGATAGGAGAGCATTCATGAGATGCATACAACTAAAATTTGTGCCATTTTGTCTACCGGTGCCAGATAACTAAATGCCATAATTAAAAATGTAGATTACATTAAACTGCCTTGGCACACGCTGTAGCATGCTAGCACTTTCTACGTATCCGAGGATGCATCCCATCATACTACTATATAATGCCATGAATGTGTTTAGCACCTAAAGGTGAATGCAGTGGTTTCACACCACCTGGCTTAACTGGCTAGAGTACCACAGCAGTCAGCAAAGAGAGAGGAGGGTGCTCTGAATTGCCCTCTGGAGGAGCCCATCTTTCTCCATTGACAGTGAAAGGTGCGTGAGGAGACAAACGGGCTAAATTAGGCTCCTGCAGTTGGGTGGTGTGAGTACCTTTCTGGTAAGCCCAGAAACGCTTACGCAGTTGAAGTAATAATAACGCAAGGAGGTGTTCAGGCAGGTGTGTATGAGGGTGAAAGCAACACAGTCCTGCAGTTTATCAGGGTAGTGTTAGTCATATCTCGGCAATTTTATTTTATATGGTTATTTATGAACCTTTTTATAAAAAAAGAAACCACAAAAAAACATTTTAGATTAGAATCAAGACACAACAGATGGGACCAAGAATGAGATTCAAATCTGGTAACTAATTCTTACGGGTCCATTTGCTCTGGAAATACGGATGGATAACATAGCCTTTCTGATTCCAGCAGCTTGCCCTGTGAGTCTTTAGCAGAGGGAGGATAACTTAGACTGTCTGTCGCTTTTATGCTTTACCTTTTGTGTGGCACAGCAGATTTGTCAGGAGTGTCTTTTAAAAAAGACATTTAAACTTTCTAGCATCAAAGTGTCTTAATTCATATGTTATCATTTAAGATCAATATATTGGAAATAGCAAATCTAGAAGTGAAACATTAATGTTTTCTTGCCATATTAGAAATCCAGAGATATCCTGTTAGAACTAAAAAAATGAAATTCTCTTTAAATAAAAAGCAGTATTGGGTAGATTAGTTGTCCTGCTTGAATTAACTTGAAAGAGCAGCATCAATAAAAATTTTAGTCACCTAAGCAACTTAACTGGCGACACTTTAAAGTATCCATTAAATGTTCCTTTAATATCACTTTTCTCTGAAGTCAAATGTTTAGGCTAAATGTTAGCTGCTGTCAGCACGCCTCTTTTTTTTGTATGGTTGTATTTAAGAAGTTTTCTTTTGATTTCTTTAGTCCAGAATATTCACTTTTTGTGGGAGACCTGACTCCTGATGTGGATGATGGCATGTTATATGAATTTTTCGTTAAAGTTTATCCATCGTGTAGAGGTGGAAAAGTTGTTTTGGACCAGGCAGGAGTATCCAAGTAAGTAATCTTTTATTCATTCTTTTCTTTCACTTCACATGCAGCAACAGGAAAGCTATAATGCAGCAGGGGAGACAGAATAGTTCTGTCAGCTTTGATTTTAGTTATCTAAAAATACAATGTTCTTGGATATTCAGTCTAAGTATGCTTGGGTTTTGATAGTCACCACAGCGTATCGTCACTCCTCTGTCAGTATGGTGCCCTTTGTGTGTTGGCAATACATTACTGCACTTCTGAAAATGCTGAAAAGTGTGTAAGTAATCTTGAAACACTGTCTCCCCAGACTTTCAGATGGAATTGTGCTTTTAGAGTCTTTAGTCTATTGAGAGTATATTCCTGTGAAAGCTTTACAGGTGTTTGTTTCCAGTAGGGTAGGGCAAACAAAGCTGTGATTCATTGTCAAGCACGTAGTAGCCACCTCGTTCATCTTTACTGGAAATGTCTCACCAAAAACAGATGTCAAAAAGTCAGGTTTCTTAACGTTATTAAAACATTTTCTAAATAGCAGAAAATGAAGCTGTATTTTCCTAGAAGAGGGAGCAGTTGGTGAGCATCTTGTTTTCAAAACAGAACATGGCTTCAATGAAACACAATATTCTCACATAATACCTATAAGAATGTTGTGCTAAGACTTAGAAAATGGCTGTAGATCTCCCCTCTTTCTCACATAAGGTTTCTCAGTCTTAGACATGTCGGTTTGAAGGAACCTGTGGAGGTCTCATGTCCAACTTCCCACTCTGAACAGGACTGCTGCCAATGCTAGATCAGGTCAGCCATGAATTCTGGAAAACCTCCCAGGATGGGGATAATACAACCTGTCTGGGCAGCCTGTTCCAGTGCTGCACTACCTCCCTAGTAATGAAGTTCTTCTTAATGTGCAACGTGAACCTCTTGCAGAGCTGCTCAGTAACTCTCTGGCTGTTAAGTACTCATGCTGTTACTGCCACCTCACCTGAGACCAACACTGCCGGGGTGGGCTCCGGGTGCTGCCCCCTCCTCAGAGATGTAAACCCAGCAGTTCTTGTTTTGCTGCATCTGCTTCAATCTCTGCCTACAAAATAGGTGTTGGGTGATGCAGGTTGGGCCATTAGTTGGGCTTTGGGAACTGTTCCTAAGTGCAGACCTCAGGGAAAGGGAATCTGTGGTAGCTTGGGAAGCGGGAAAGGGACTTAAAGTCCTATTGCTGGGAAGAGCACAGCTATCTCCCCTAGCAGTGCCAGGGTGTTGCTGCCAGGGGCTTTGTTGTGACTTGTGCAGTTACTTAAAGCTGAGGCAGCTGCAAGTGTTAGTGTGATGTGAGAGAGGAACTTGGGGCTTGTGGATGTGCCTAGTGAAGCTCTGGCCCTTCCAGCCAGGGCTGGTAGATCAGGAAGGCCTCCTCCCAGCACCTCTTGTCCAGGCAAGAGAGGAGCTTGGAGCCTGATGCCGTAGTGCTGTGCCTGCTTCTTTGCTTTCTGCTGAGGGTGCAAGCTGGGGGGCTTGTCCTAGCTGCTGGGACAGGACAGAATGTCTGCCAGGGTGGTCCTGGCCACAAAGAAATTATTTCTTGGTGGGTTTTCTTCTGTACTAAAATCTGGTTTAGCCATTGGTGTGAAAAAACTAAGTGTCTGGAAAAGTTGGAAGAATTACTGTCTCCCTTGCTGCACCTAACATCTATTCCTATACACTACATGCAACTCTTTATCTGTCCGTCTCTATTTTGGAACTGCCAATATTCCTGGTTTCACTTACACACTCCTGGTCCCATCCGAAAGGCTTGCAGGACTCTTTGTAGCAGCTTAGAAACTTACACACTTTTGTGTGCAAACACCTCAAACTGACTTAAACTGGCTTAAAAGTTGACTTGCACTGTTTAATTTGCCACAGTCCTTTCGCAGAGGGCAAGTTAAACAGAATGTTTCCCCATGTAGGGTTTTGCTCTTGCTTAATTATCCAGTTTGTATATAGATAAGCCTGAGCTTTGATTCGCTCTTCTGTATGTGAGGAGTATATGTATGCGTTCTGTATATGTATACATACATACATATATGTATAAAAATACATATTTGAACTTTTGTGTACAGCTTGCTATGCAAGATACTGCATTTTATGGGGCACTAACTGCTCTGTAATAGCTTCCAGAGTGGATCTACTATGAGTACTAAGTGATGCTGCTTTCAAAACAGTGTGTTACTTGGTGTTTAAGAGTTCCCACAGAATAGATAATACGTTGTAAATTTACACCCTTGCTTACGGCTCGTTCTTTTCCCCAGGTAGACAAGCCCTTTCCCTCCCGAACTCCTTCCTTCGCCTAGATGGATTCCTCTTTTCCTCCCACACCTAAGTCTTTGATCTTTCTGCTGCGTGAGGCAGCCCATCCCATCTTGGGATCCTGGCACTGCCCTCTTGGATGCTGTTGCATTGCTTCTGACTCACTATAGCATCAGAATCCCACGCAAAGGACCTTTGGGGTTGGTGGGGGAATTAATATTTTCTGTCTGGCTGATGTACAGTACTGCTAGCACCGCAGTGAAGGATTGCCAGAGTTGAGGGGTTGCTGGCTGTGTGCTATCCCTGTTCAAGTTGTGCTGTCAGAGCAGGTTTTAGCAACTTGACGTTAAGAGCTCGTTTTCAGGTCCGCTGTTAAGAATGCTGATGGGGCCGTGCCGTTGTTAGGAATGACAGAAAGCCTATTTGAATGTTTTCCTGTTGAAAAAAGGGCTTGATGGGAAAGCGTGTCTCAGTCGATCCTACAGAAAAGCGAAGTTTTCCTTCACAGTGGGGCAGTTTTAGATATAAACGGTGCCTATGTTTTGTCAATCCTGTGCTGACTTGCAACTGTTTAGATTATCTGTATCCTCCCAGTATAGATTTGAGGCTTTGCTACTGTCTGTTTGTGCATTTCGACATGTCTTGTGTCAGTTCACTTCCAATTCCCCAGAATCCACTGGCACAAGAATTACTTTACTTCTGTGAAGTCCTTGCAAGTGCTGCCAAAGCTTGGACGTATGGTTTCAAGTATTTCGCAAATAATACCAAGGAACTGGAAGACGGAATCACTTAATCTCTACTAGAAGCAGGGACAGGCCTAGCAAAAGTGTCTCATTTGCTGTGGTTTTTAAAAGGAATTTTGACTTCATTGTAAATATAAAAAAAAAAGTGGCACAGCTTTTCTGGTTTTGTTTTATATGAGTTATTCTGTATCTCTGCAGAGGTTACGGGTTCGTGAAATTCACGGATGAACTGGAACAGAAAAGAGCACTGACAGAGTGTCAAGGAGCTGTGGGGTTGGGCTCTAAACCTGTACGCTTGAGTGTGGCTATACCAAAAGCGTGAGTATAAGAGCAGCCAGACGTTTATATAAGAGCACCGTGATGTGAAATCACATGTATTTTTAAATGTCTTTTAGTGGTTTGGGTACATTTCCTAGATGTTTCCATCACAAAGTGAAGGAATACCCACAAATATAGTAAAGTAGCTGGAGTATCAGAATGCACAGGAATTCAAAAAAATTATAACATTAGTTCAAGACTAAGCATTTTACACTGTTTTTGTTTGTATACAATATTAAATACACACACATGTACACACACTGTATTTAAATATGATTATTTTTAAAGTATATGTTCCTTTGCATTAAATTGAAATAGTCTAAATCTGCTTATTGATTTCTGGATAGCAAAGCTCAATTACCTTGCTAATTCTATTATAATGTCTACTAAATATAAGTCTTTTGGAGCAGGGATTAACTTTTTTTTCTATGTTTGTTCAGAACCTGATACAATGAGATCCTGGTCTGACTTGGGGCTCGTAGCACTAGGGTAATACAAATAATAGTAATTGCTCCCTATTTGAATAATATTTAGATTTTCAGTGACCTCAGAAGTCTTGGGGGGATAAGGAAGAGAAAAGCAGAAACAGGGGGTGTATCATGGTGAGAAGATTGATTGTTTCCCTCTTCTTACTTCTCACTAATTTCATCATTAGACATAGCTTTATGTGTGACATATTTTCATTTCCAAACAATATTTGTCATCTCATTATTTCAAATCTTGATAATCAGGTGAGATTCCCAGTTCCTGGGGAATGCTGCCACTTTATGGCAAGGAATGGGAATTTTAGTCAGCTCACAGGCTATTTAAGTTTATTTTTTTAATTAATTGTAGTCCTTTTTACTTTATGAGCTCTTCCAACTATGTGCATTGAAGACCACCCAGTTCAGTGGGAGTGGGGACAGCCAGTCACTGGTTAGGCTTCTGTACGATAGTGGCAGAAGGGAGAGGTTTTTGTCCATTCTTAGTAAAGGAAACCCCAGTTCTTTTGCAAGGCTCTAAGTCTTTAACTCTCCATGTAAAGCAAGACTCAGTACCTTGTCTCAGGAAGCTGCAGAGTACTTAACTTCATCCTATTTATCAGAAGGAAAAAGGGACCCAAGAATCTGGACTGTGGTTCAGGATTATTCTAAACTGAGACTCATAGTCCTGAACTCATCCCTTCCCAAAGCCAGGAAGCAGTACTGAATCACTCATAAAGAATGAAAGCAATGTTTATTAATGAAGATAAATATGAATACAGGAAAGGGCGTTAAATTTAAACCACTTCTTTCTTTCTGCAAATGTATGCAAATGATAAATACTGCTGCAGTAAATAGTGACTGTATTTTAAAGACTGAAATTTGCATGTTAGGCTAAGCCTTGTCTGTGTACCATATTGTATCTTAAGCTATTTCACTGCTTTTTTCCACAATTGTTCTGCATTATTTGCAACTTATTCCTGCTTTATTTTTTTAAGTAATCGTGTGAAACCAATGGAGTACAATCAGATGTACAACTATAATTATAACCAATATTACCAACAATATCACAACTACTATGCCCAGTGGGGCTACGACCAGAACACAGGCAGTTACAGCTACAGCTATCCCCAGTATGGATACACGCAGAGCACAATGCAGGTAGGACAGGATGACGTACTCGCGTTTCAGTCATCTGGCAGCACAGAAACGTGACATAGGTTACAAAACAGTGATGGGCACATTTTATATTCAACTCTGGGGTCTTAATATAGCTACTTGATGAGGAAGCAAAACTGTTTAGCAGAGCCTGGTGTGTACTGTTGCCTTCTATGGGGGATATTGCTGGCACTGGAGGGGTAAAAAGGTCTGGAGGGCACAAAGGGTCTCTTAGTACAGTTGTCATGGTAGAAGGGTTCTCTTGATACGGGCAGTTGGACAGGCAGTGCTAAGACTGCCTTCTGGGATCCTTCATAAGCCTGTTTTAGAGGATAAAACAGATCAGGACAGCCACCCGCTGCGCCACAGGGATTTGAAGAACTGCTGCCTCTGTTAGAAGTTTAGTGTGGGATCTCCCCCGTGGAGTCTGTTGGGAGTGGAACACGGGGCTTATGTGTGAAGAATTCTGTTGTCAGTCAGATATAAAAGTCGGTATTTGACAGCGGTAATCAACGGATGATGTTCATAGAAGAAAAGATAAATATCTGCTGTTCTAAGGCGGGTTTTTTTTTCCTTGCAGACATATGAAGAAGTTGGTGAGGATGCATTGGAAGGTACGTTTCTTCAATTCGATATTGATGTTGTCTGTTTGTTCTGCACTGATTAGAGAGAGTCTTTCTCAAATTGGCCCTTAATTTCAATGTATAATGCACCTTTATCTTTGAGTAAATCAGGTCTGAGAAAATTTGTGGGTCACTATCATCTAGCACAATTGTATCCTTATTTTACAGTTGCTGTTCCTAGTCTGAACCTTGTTGGGACTGAAACTGACTTCACTAGCATTGAGATTTTAATCTTCTATAGTACTCGAACTTTTACCCTTTTTTTAAGTATTTTTTCTGGTATGCTACAAAAACAATGTAGATATTCTTTTTTTCTGTAAAATCTTGGAATTTAGAGCCCAGGATACTTCACTGTGCTTTTAGTTTAAAAAAGAAATACTATCAGTTAGCACGCTGATAAAATACTTGCTTTAGCAGTCATTGCTTCAAATGGCCCACTAAAGCATGCCGGGGTTTTAGATATGCATACAAGTAGTTTTCATTTATTGATGCAAGAAAAAATCATTTTATACTAGCAGTTCCAAATTTCTGTCTTGAATGGAATATGCACTATGTAGTGTATCCTACTCTTCTCTTCAAAAAAATTTAAAAATCACATCCTTTACAGGATCCATAGGTATCAGTAATGATGTCAATGAGAAAGCCCTTAATGGCTTTTGAAAGCGTTACAGGAGAGCTTTCCTTTCTCTGAAACTTAACACACCAGTACTATAGTTAGAATATCTCTGGGGTGTCTTTTTCTTATTGATTAAATTAATATGTTGAAATGCGTAGGAAACCGAAATAATGTCTTGCCAGTGTATCATTCCTTTTTCTTAATTCTGTTCTCCTGTGATGTGTACACATCACACGATGTAGCTAAACCCAAACAGATTTACAAGCATTTTATTCCTGATGTGTTTTGTAGTTTTTCCATTCAGTCGGCTAGTTGCTTTGCACTCTGGTAGTCGCTTACTAACCTATGCGATTGTGCTAGTCTGATAACCTGGGCTTCAGATGGGGGGTGTTGTTAGGTGAGCTTTACATCCTACAAGTGGTTTGGGGAATACGATGAGTCGATTTTTCTGAAATGTTAAATGTGCATTGGTAGCAGCAGAATTGTACCTGCTGGGTTGCTATCCAGCTCTGAAATGGTTTACAAACATTTCTTCCAACTGTAAAATAGGGGACATATTCATACGTAATTCACTGGGTGTCGCTGGCACTTCTTTGGTTACTAACTGTGAAATGCTTTGAGATGTTCGAGGCTTTGGCAGACGAGCTCTGGTGACTCTTGTTGCAGCAGCGTAAGACGCTACCGTCCCCAGCCATCCACTCTGACCCTGTAGTGGAGGGAGCAGAACGGAACGTGTGCCTGCGCCTCCGCTCCTCCACTTTGCAGTCCGGTGCCTTAGTGCCAACCCACCTTCTTTGGCAGTTTAAGTGGCTACACTGGGCTGCGAGGTGCAGGTATGCGTTCTCTCTGTTGACTCTGCTGTGGGGGCAATCACCACTGGAAAGAGGGACATATTTGGATGTAGTTATTTCTTATCCCATTGCAGAAAGATTTACTAGGGCTAATCTAGTCAGGTTCGCGATTGGGCAAGTGCTGGGAATGTTTTGTGACTCCCCCCACGTTTGTTTTAATAAAACTAACATGTTTACGGGGTGTGGGTTTTTCCTAACACATTTGGCGCGTGACCTCTTTGTCTGTCTTTCCTCCTTTAGATCCGACGCCTCAGTTGGACGTCCATGAAGCAAATAAACAGTTTATGGAACAGAGTGAAGAGCTCTACGATGCCTTGATGGACTGTCATTGGCAGCCTTTGGACACTGTCTCGTCAGAGATTCCAGCCGTGTTATAGCCTCGTTGCTGAGGCACTGTGTCTGTGTGACAAGCCTGCCAGTGCGCTCCGGACTGTTACGCTGCACCTGGATCCTGCAGTAGTGAGGGGTGGCCCTTTCTCCACCCGGGTCTGTTACTCGAAGTACAGGAGGACTGTGGCCTTTCCTGTACGGAATGAGTATCGTAGGAGCATCATGGTAACTTTTATTCATGGTGAAAGTTAGAACTGCAACGGTTTTATTCCTTTTGTCTTGAAATGAACTCTTAATACTTCTTGGGAATTGTAATTTATAAACTTCCAACGAGATGGCACAGGGGAAAGACTCTACTCCAACGTACAATAAAAAAGTTGGTCTTTTAAGTAAAATCACCCTTTGCATTTTGGTTCCTGCCCATCTTTCTGTTCTGCTGCCCATTTAACTGTCTTCAGTCATTTGATCCGACTCTCGTAAATGTGTTCTTTTAAAAAAATCATTGTTGGATACCACTAAAATGTCTCAAAAGCTTTCTAGTGACTGGGTAAGGTTGCTGTAACTTGAGGACGGGAAAGAACCATGTAGATGAAAGCTTATGTTCTGCTTAACCTAAGCTGTGATCTTGAGCTAGCATTTTTATAGCTCGCTGTTCTTAAGCAATCTACCTGAAGAGCATTTTGGAGAGTAAAGACAGAAGGGAGTGTTATAAAACTACTACAGACTGATGCCTTCTACTTGGTGGTCTCTCGCATGTTTGGCTTGCCTCTCCACCAGTGTATGAGGAAATAATTCCCCATCAGTCAAGCAGTTTAAAACACTTTTACCAGCAACCTTGTTTAAATGTTATTTTGCGTATCATGCCTTTTTTCATTGTGGACGCACCTTGATGGTCTCATTAAGATGTTACGATTTCATAGCGTCTTCCACTGTCCTGTCAGAGCGAATATGGTGAAACTGAAGATCTTGCAGCAAAAACGGGTCAGAGCAATCTAATCGATATATTGTGCAACAAATTGTTGCTAACCTGGAAAGCAGTTTTCTACTGGATGTTGTATAAGCTGGATGGACAAGCAATATATTTAAGCTAATATTATGTTGCGTTAGAGGTGAAAGCAAAAAGAATAGCACTTATGTACATGTTATAAGCCCTTTTCAGGCTTTTGTGCCTTAAACTCTTTGCGAAATAGGAACAGATAAACTACCTGTAATAAATGTCTATCCAAGAAATAGTTTGGTAACTGAAATTGCTACTGCAAAGCATTTAGTTGCCTCCCTGCCCATGTTGATGCAGAGATTTGCCACAAAGTTTAAATACTTTCATAAAGCCTACTTCTACTACACCTTTGTTTGTGTCCATAATTATGATCTATTTGTCAGTCTGTGGTCTTTTTATCAACTGCAATGGTACACGCACTGTGAACACGAGGGGAATGGTGACACGTACTGGAGTTAGCATATTTCTGAACAAGTGGAACTAGAGGACTACTGGACCCCTGCGTTCTCATCTGCTGTGAATTTTTTTCCTCCTGCCGTGCATCTGACTCTGCTGCGGGCTGTTAGCAGTGTCCTAACCTCCAGTTACTCTGAATTTAAGGAAATGAATGTTCCCTGCGTGTGCTGGTAGCGTTTCAGAGGCAGCGGAGAGGTGGAAGAGAGCAGAGTGCTTTTTTTCTTCTGATGTAGCTGGTCAGAGGTGCTGAACACTCAGATGATGCCCATGTTCTTGAAAAGTGCCTGTTCAATAGAGTGGCACTTCAGAGGTGATGTAAAGAAGGGTTTTTTTATGTTCTGCTCTTAAACGCTTTCTAGATTGTTCTGTTACTGTGCTGCAACAGGGCTACCCTGTATGCCCTTCATTCTTCTCTTTTGGACCTGCCTTTCCCTATTCCCCCAAATTTTAGCTTTTATAATGCAGCCCATTTGCTATGGGAGGTGACCTGAAGCCACACTTACTTTATCGGTAGAAATTTATGCTGCTATTCTAAGGCTGGCCAGCATTGCTGTCCTGTGTGATATCTCCTAATGCATGGATAGGCCGTATTCTTCTGTCTCTAAAGGACAGTGGGACAGATTTAAGCTCTGCAGCACCCCTCAGAGACGGTAACCCTGTGGGAAAATCATTTTGCTCTTTGCTTTTGGTTTTGTGGTGGAAAGAAAGTTGGTAACGATTAGTCTGAGCCATTGTAAGTGGCATCCCCTAGTTTCTAGGAGAGCTATGTACGTACAGACCCTTGGGCCCTTACGCGGAGAGCAATTTGGGAGTACAGAGGCCAGCAAAGATTACCCACTGAAGCCTGTTTACTGGTGCTGCAGAGCTTAAAATAGCTGATGCATTTCCTTTTAGGAGAGGGGTTGACGTGAGGCTTTGGGCCACATTGCCTTGATGTGTGAGCCAGCCTTTTGGGGTTGTTTGTGAGGATCTCAGCCAATGTTAACCTCTCTGCACTTTTTTCTGTGTATCACTTATTCATCTTCATGTTCATTTTCAGCTCCCGGCCATTATTGCAGCAGCTGGAGCACAGAGGAGACTTTTATGTGGAGCTACAAAACAGCCGGTCACCTGGATTTTGTAGGGTTTGTGTTTTGGAATCCAAGTTAAACAGAGTGTGGGATTTTGTTTCTCACGGATGGCTACAGGAAAAGCCCTGATTAATTACCATTTAGTGTAACACGAGATGAAAGACAAGGACTCCATGTCGTAAGGTAAATTCTGCTTTTATCTTTATGTGCTAAAGGAAAGAAATCCCAGGCAGATGATATCACAGCTCGCTGAGATTATGTAATTCTTGAAAATTGCATCAAAATAAGTGATTGAGATTGTGAAGTATTCTGCCTTTCAGCATGCAATGTTTACTGGTAGTTACAAAAATAACTCAAACATTTTTACTACGTTACTTGATGAAGATGTGATGATGCGATTTAGATTACTCTAAATTGCAGGGACTCTGGGATTACCGTTTGAGTTACCTAGACTGAAAAATGTTTAGCCAACTGCAGAGCTGGAAAGACGTGGGCATTACTCCTGTTGGGCATGAAGTAGTGATTTCCAAAGCGTAAGCTGCAAGGCTGCGGGGTGCCCTGTTGCCATTAACATGTGTTTAATTAAAAGCTTGACAGTAAGCGTCGGGGGTGGCCTGTGAGAAATTCTGACCGGCTTCCAATGGGATAAGGAGTCTGAAACCATTTCTTTAGCATGTGTGGGTCCGTACCAGCGCAGCCCCGTGTATGGGTTGAGGGGTCTGACAGGAGCCAGCGATGATGTTTTCTGTGTGTGTCTGACTAGTGAAAAATTCCTGTTACTTGGACCGTTTTTGGGAGGCAGGTTCATATCCCGCACACCAAGAAGTACCGAACACCCTTAGGTATTTCTCTGAATCCCTTTTGAGGAGCAGCGATGTTTGACTCTGATCTTTGCGTACGCGGTTTCTCATCACTGGCTTGCTAATCCCCAGCTTCTGCTAAACAAGATCTGAGAGGAATTTTTACCTTCCAGCCTTGCTATCTCCTGGTGTATCTTGTAAAGCATACTGGATACACCAGTTTCTGGATTTAACTTGGGATTTGCTTAGACATGAAATTAATTCAATGTCAGGATAGGGTATGAATTTTAAATGCAATAGCTACATTTAGAAACTGATAGAGCTAGTTCAGAAAATGTCACTCTGAAAAAGCTTGCTTTACCTTTTTGCCTGGTTAGAGCATTTCTTCAGAAAATATCTTTTTTTTTTTTTCAACCTACTACGCTTTTCTTCCTTAGCAGTTATTCCCAGTCAAAATGGGTTTACCAAGTGCAATCAGTTTTGTAAAAAGGGTTTTGGGGGTACTGGTTGGTACACACTCTGTTTTTCTCAGATGATATGCTGCTTCTGTTGTAAAACTTCCAGGGTCAAAGCGATGGTAGATAACGCAGTTAAGGCGTTGTAGATCGAGGCGTATGTGGACAGGGTTTGTCCTGTCCCCTCAGCACACAGGAGCCCACCTGGATCACGAATTCATACTTGCTTTTCCTTACTGCTGTTTTTTCATAGAGTGCTTCCCCGCGGGTCGTCTGCTCCCGCCTGTCCAGCGGTGGGAATTGCAGCCTCTTCCAGCGTTTGCTCCCCGTCCTGCGCTACGGAAGGGACTGACGTGAGGCTCCCAGCCGTGCTGGGAGGTTTCATCAGGGCTTCGCTGACCTTGTGGTCGAGAACCGCAGACATGCAGCGGGATTTTGTCTGCTCCGTCTTCTCTCCATCCATCTTCTCGTGATGGGCTGAGGTCTACTGAGCATCCATTGGGTTTTGGTATTGCTCTTTGGGGATTCTCCCCGTTTAGCATTTGGAAGATTCTTTTCCCAAACACTCAATGTTTTCCAAGGTTGTCTGAATTTTTGGGGTGGGTTGTTTTTGCTACAATGAGCAAGTTTCTGTCCTGGCCTAGGATTTGAGAGGGAGATTTCTAAGTTCATTTTGCACGAGTCGCTGTGCCAAGGAGAATCCGGGCTGCCTGGGGAATGCCTTGTGACTTGGCAGAGCAGCTGCAGGATCCGTGGAGGAGGTGGAGGACGGGACCAGCTGCTTGTAACCTGTTCCCTCCGGCTTTGACAAGGGCTGTTTTTAGAAGGGCTTGGTCACGCAAGGTTTGGGGCTCATTTCCAAACTGACTTCTGCTTTAAATGGGTGCCAGGCTTATTTTGTTGGTATCTGGCATGTTCGCGGTGGGGTTACCAGCTTGACAGGGCAATTCCTGAGCACTGTGAATGTTTTCATTTGTGAATTTTGCTCAGAACAGATTAAAAACTAACTATTGCTCTCCCTCATCCTTTTTGTGCTCTCTCCAGGGCTCAGGGGCAGGAAGCAGTCTCGGGCTTTTCAACCTGATCTCTCATGGTGGCTGTGGCTTCGGCGTCAGTACCTGCAGAAATTCCAGCAGTCCCTTCCCAACCAGTTGGCAGGTGCTCCCATTTTAAACCCTTTCCACTGATTATGCATCATGAGCCAGGAACCTGACAGAGTTATTGTTTTGGCAGATAGACTTTTGTTTCCAAGAAACTTTCCTTCCATTCCCTGAGGGTGGGGTGTTCCCCCCCTGCCTTCCAAAAGGAAGGAGTAGGAAAAACGTGGCTGCTGCCTTCACCTTTTCGAAGAGCAAGCCCTGATGTGCACCTTGCAGGGAGGAGGAGAGAGAAATTGTCTTTGTGCCACATAGACTGGGGGTTCGTTTAGGTGGGGTGGGGGAGCGGGGCTCAGCCCCCAGCACAAGTCGGGGAGTTGCAAATCGGGGGGTTGCTGCTTGTGGGTGGGATTTCCCCTGCCTCCCCTGCTGCTGTCGGAGGAGGGGGGCGCGTTTATCCTTTGGGGAGTGGGGTGGCGTGGGGTGACATGGCATGGCATGGGGTGACATGGCGGGAGGGAGTGGGCTGTAGGCGGCGCGAACTACAACTCCCAGAAGGCTCTGCGGGAGGGCCCGGCCCCAACAGCCAATCAGCGCCCGCGTCGCTGCCCTATAAAAGGCCACCGCGGGCTGACTTCCGCCTCTCTCTGTGATGGCGGCTGCAGAGGGGCAGGGGGGTTGCGGCGCGGGGACAATCCGCCGCCATCCGCCCTACCCCGCTCCTCTCCCGCCGCTCGGCCCCGCCACATCGACGCCCTGCGGGCTCCGCGCCCGGGCGGCGGCGCTTCGGGGCGCTCCGATGGGCTATGAAGGGCGGCGCGGCCGCCAGAGGGCCTGGCTCCCTCCCTCCCAGACTGGGCCCAGCGTGCGGGGAAGATGCCCGGGCCGCTGTGGGTGAGTGACCGCCGCGCCTCCGCAGCGGGCTGAATTAAAAAAACACCCTGAGAGAGGCGGCTGCTGGGCGGAGGAGCCCTGCAGGCCTGCCCGGCCCTATCGAAGCTGCATCTGTCTCGGTGGTGTGGCAGATGCAGTCAAAAAGGAGCCGAGAGCGAGGGGTTTTCCTCGACGGTCGCCGCGCAGTTTGAGTCCCCGTAACTGTCCGGCAACATTTCAGGAAAATACACGGCCCGGGGGGCGCTGGGGGGCTGCCGAGCCGAGGGCGAGGGTCCGGGCGGCGCTGGCCGCTTGCGGGAGCTGGGCCCTGGCTGTGGGTGGAGGTGGTGTCGGGGGTGCTGTCGCTAGGAGGAAGCAGCTACCCCAAGTACCTGCTGCTGGGGTCCGAATCTGTGCACGAAGAGGTGGGAGCTGGTGGGTATTGCGGCTTCTCTGTTGTTTTTAAGATTTTTTTTTTTTTTTTCCCTGTCTTAACAATCTACCTGAAGCTCAAGTCTGTACTCTTCCCCAGCAGCATCCTGGCATGGAAGGCGATCGCAGTGCGCGGGATGGCTGGTGACAGCCGTGGCTCGGCAGCGTTGGGCAGGTGAGATGTGCGATTCAGGCTCTGGAGTCTCCCCTTGTGCTGGGAATCGGGTTGCCTTCGCGGCCTCCCTTGGCCGGAGCTGTGAGCAGCAGTATTTCTGGCCCCCTGCTAGCAGATAGTGGCGGTGTGGTCCTTGTTCCCAACGCTGTGGATCCCCCGCAGGGCTCGTGCTTGGGGATAGGCATTAAGAAGTGCAGAATCCCCTTATTTTTCTGTCAAGGTCATGTGTGGGTGGGATAAGGGGACTTTCTTCAGCATCACTGGGCCTGGCTAATGGCAGAACTGGGAATCAGATCTGATCCAGAGCCAGCCGATCACTCCTCTTTTGCTCCATCTGCCGCTCTGAAGCTGTAACAGACTTTGCCAGGAGAGGTCAGCAGTGACTGCATGTTTATCCAAGAGCTGTGGCTCTGTGCAATAGCTACAGGTCTCCAACAACATGCAAGAGCAACGGGAAGGTCTTTGACTGCTGGGCCTCTTTTGCCTGTTGCTGTCACTCGCCCCTCCTATATATTTTTAGGAATTAGGGTGTTTCTTCTTGCAAGGCGCTGGTGGTTTCTGGGTGGGGTGTGTCAGTGACGTGTACTCATGAGTCTGCAGCCTGCTGCTGACTTTGGGGGTGTTTGCCCTGTGTTCCAGGGTTGCTTGATGTTCCGGAGCGCACTCAGCTGATGGCCTGCCTGCTGGACAGACCCGAGGTGAGAACACACGCCCTTGTCGGAGCTCTGTAACCTGTCCCTCCAGATCCCTTTCCCATCAGATCTGACTACCGATCTCGTGGTCGAAAAAGGAGGAAAAATAAAATTCAAACTGGTCTTGGCCTCTTTGCTGGTGCAGTCCTGCTCTGAGAGGGGCCAGTTTGAAGACACTTTGTGTTGGCCTTGCTCCTTCGGGGAGGCTGGGGTGGGAGCGAAACCCCCTGGTCAAGGGAAGGGATAAACACTGGGCATGGAGGGCAGAGGTGCCGTGAAGATTTGCAAGCTGGTGTTCGCTTGGGCTGGATCTGATGCATTGATTCCTAGTGTACAGCCACCCAGCGACTTCGGCTGCTTACCTGTGGCTCTGTTTCTTTTCAGGAATTCCTCACTTAGTGGAAAAGGCCGAGAGCTTATGAGCCCCTGTCCCCGCTGAAGGGATTCGGTTTGCTTTCCTTAGGGCCTGAATCGTGGGGAAGCTGTGACATGGAGCACGTGAGTGTCCTTTGTGGGTAATTGCGAGATGTTCGGTGTTCCCTGAGTGGGATCTCACCAGTCCTAGAGGACAAAGGGCAGTTAAAGCAGACTGTGCCTGTGCTGGAAGTGGCCAGTTGTTAATGTGGGCTTTGCAGGTGGGAACGATCAACTTCATTAGTGAGGTATTTAATTGGGCAGGCTGGTACCTGTAGAGCAGAGTGTCGGTGAGATCAGGTGCACCACACCAGCCCTTTGAGCACAGCCTGGTCTGTGATGACTCCGTTCTTTGGAGACTGTTGGATGAATCCTGCGGATATGGGGCTGAGGCCAGGCGTGAATTAGCCAAAATCACCGCACGGTGCAGGGGGAGGGAACACCAGGGAATGCCTTAATGTGGGTGAAATCTGAAGCAATGCTGAGTCAAACTGCTTTTCATTCAGGCTGGATTATTTTTTTATCCCCTCTTTAGGTCTAAGTAGAGGATGGAGCTGAGGTGAGCCCAGTCCCTGAGGGTTTCAGTGCTGCAGTGCAAGACTTTGGCTTTTTCCAGCCTTCCCCTCCAGAAGCAGGACCTCTGCGTAACCAGACCCCGGCTCCTTCCTGAGCCGTGAGCTCCCCCAGGTGGGAACAGCCGCTCCTGTGCTCTGCTCACCCACACCACGGGGCGAGGGAGCTTGTTTGGCTCTGGGTGCTGCTCAAGCTCCCGTTTAAATACTCAGAGCAGAAGAATGGTCCCTTCCATGGACTTTTCTTGGGAGAAGAGCTTGAGGGAGGGTCTGGATATAAAATACTTTGAGGATGAATAAATGCAATCACTTGGAACTCTCACTGTGTCCCCTGTGCTCATGTTTGGGGTGACTGCCCTTGCCCAGGGGTGGGGAGCACTGTGTCCTGCTGGGTGCTGTGGGTGAGGTTTAGCTCCTGAAATCTGAGGAACTTCTCCCACCTGAGGTTGCCGATCCTTCAAGGTGAGTTTCTGTCGGTTCTCCCGTGGCTGTACCGGTGGGCCGGATATCCAGGCAGCTGCTGCGCGACTGGGATGTGCTCTTGGATGTGCTTTTTTCTCCTGGAAATGTGAGTGTGACCGGGTTTTCTTTCTGCGCAAATTAGTGCTCCTCGTAACGCTGAGTTACCGCCCAAGGGGCTGATGTGGAAGCCCTTGGCACACCAGAGCTGCGTTGCAGGAGCCGGTCTTTCACCTCCCCTTCCTCCAGACGCTGGAGCTGGTCCAGCACGCTTCCAGCTGGAGCTTCCCCTCGGCAGCCCTGGGCGGTGCATCCCTGGGAGCGCCGGAAAGCTGCCTGGGAAAACACGGAGGTGCGTGGAGCAGCTCCTGCCCAGGGAAAGGCAGCGTCTTACAACATAGCCAGCATCCTCTGCTGCAGCCCTGGTGACTCGAGTCACCCATTTTCTTATGATGGAGAACAAATTGGGGTTGAAAACAGCCCCAGAGCTGTCCCAGGGGCTCTGCTGTTCCCTGTCCCTACGCAGCCATCAGGAGGGGGAGGGCTGGGCCGTGGCAAAGTCCCCACACTGCTGCGGGTGACTCAGGCTGCTTGCAGAGATCACCTTTGTCTGGGGGACGTGGGGTCGGTGCCCCGACCCCCCTTCCCTTCCCCCCGTGGGGGCTCGAGGGCCCCTTTCCCACAGAGCTCGTCCCTCCCGGCTCTCCCAGGATTTTGGCGTCCTCGGGGGCACCAGCTCCTCTGTGGCAGGGTGTTTGTACACCCAGAGCCTGGCTGTCCCTGTCTTTGTCACCAAAACCAGGCAGCGGAACAGAGCTGGCATGTGACACCACCGAGCACGACAGAGCTGGCACGTGACACGGCGTCCCGGGGATGGGAGGACGAGGACGGAGCTGACGGCTTCTCCCTCCTCCCCGGGACGGTTTGTTTGTCCATCCAGGTGACTGCGAGGCCAGAGCTGTCCCTGTCCCCAGGGAAGGCGCTGCGGGGTGGGGACAAGGGTGGAGACCTGGCCCCGCCAGCACAGCGAAGCCCGGCCAGGTCAGGATCTGGCCAGCCTGGCGTCGGTGAATCCAGCCTCGCCGGGCACAGCCACCGGCATGGGGACGGTGACGGGCCCCCCCCAGGACCCCGACCCTGGGGGACACTACCAGTTCCGCATCATCGTACTGGGGGACGCGGCCGTGGGGAAGTCGTCGCTGCTGCGCTGCTTCGCGGAGGGTCCGGGTGGGGGGGCGACCACCCCCTGCCCCACCGTCGGTGTGGAGTTTTACAGCCGCACCGTCCCGCTGCCGCCCGCCGGCAAGGCCAAGCTGCAGCTCTGGGACACGGCCGGCCAGGAGAGGTTCAGGTGAGGTGGGGATGGGGACACAGCCCCCGTGCAGCCCCCAGCACCCAGCTGACTCGTCCCCCCACCCCAGGGTGGGTGTAAAGTCCCCGGCCGGGCGTGCGGGGACAGGCAGCGATGGCTTGCTGGGACGGTGACGCTTTAGGGGCCGTTGCAACCTTGTGCTGAGCTTGCAGCGAAGCCGGAGCTGGTTTTGGGGGGCAGCCAAGGGAGCAGGGCTGGGTGCTGGCCCTGGGGTGCTGGTTCTGGGGTGCTGGCGGGCTGGGTGATTTCCTTCCTGATTGCATCAGGCTGGAGCCAGGAGCTCTGGGGAGCGTGAAAGAGGCTCAAATGGGGTGTGATGGGCTGAAGAGCAGGGTGCCGTGGCTGGAGCGAGGGGTCCTGCGCTGCCCCCATCCCTGGGAGCGTTTTGGGGGCCCCAGGGTTGGTCTGGGGGTGCCCTGTTTCTGCCCAGTGCTCAGCCCCATCAGCACCCACCAGTGGGTGCTGCCCCATCCCCGCTGCACCCTGGGCTGTTGGGGGGGATGGAGGGACCCCCGAGCCCCTGCAAAACCCCACAGGTCTCCTCTGGAGCCCCCCAATCTGGGGGGCGGGGAAGCTGAACAGAAAATTGGGGTGCAGATGGCCCAGGCAGATCTCCCCTTCCTGCTCCCGAGGTCCCAGCTGGGACCCAAAAATCCCCTGAGCGCTGTCCCCGGTAAGTGGGTGCAGGGGCTGGCGGGTGCTGGGGTGCCCCCCGAAACCCCCCCCCCCCGGTGTGCCCAGGTCCATCACCAGGTCCTTCTACCGGAGCGCGGCGGGGGTGCTGCTGGTGTTCGACCTCACCAACCGGGCATCCTTCGAGCGCGTCCCCGAGTGGTACCGCGAAGCCGCCGGGGACCGGCCCCCCGCCTTCGTCCTGGTGGGACACAAGTGTGACCTGGTGGCCGAGCGAGCCGTGTCGGCGGAGGAGGCCGGGCACCTGGCCAGCACCCTGGGCATGGCCTTCGTGGAGACCTCGGCCCGCGGCAACCTCAACGTGGAGCTGGCCTTCCAGACGCTGGCGGGGGGCATCCAGCGGGCGCTGGGGCGGGGGGCCCTCGCCCCTCACCGGGGCTGCGGCGGCGTCAGGCTCATCCCCAGCCAGAGCCGCCGCCGGCCCCCGGCACCGGGGGAGCCCCGGGAGCGCTGCCAGTGCTGACGGGGACCGGGGGGACACAGGACCCTCCACCCGTGGGGACGTTTCTCTCTGCACCCCGCAGCCCCCTGCCCTTGGGTGATGTGCGGGGCCGCGTCCCCACCCTGGCTCGGGTTCATTTCAAGCCTTAATTTGGGGGCTCTAAAAAAATAATACTCCCCTGCAGGAGTGTTATTAATAAATTTGAGGCTTTTCTGCACTAAATAACGTCTGTGCCGAGCGCCGGACCCCTGGCAGGGGCTCACTGCTGTGCTCAACCCATGACATGGGCGATGCTCTGCTTTGGGGGGGTCACTGGTGGGGTGACACCACCCCCCCCCATCTGCACGTGGCCGTGTCACTTGATGAGCCTCGTGTCCCAGGGCCACCCCCCAGGAAAATGGGACCGGGCACCCACCCGAGCGCTTCCAGCTGGATGGATCCAGGATAAAGGGAGCAAAGGGGCTCCAAAGGGGCCACCCAGCACCCATGGCGGGGCGGGAACGCCTCTTGGGTGGAGGAGCGGAGCGCCTGGCGCTGCCTGCCTGCCTGCCTGCCTGTACATGCGCCCGGCGCGGGGGCGGCGGGTCCCAGCAGACGGCGGAGGTGCCGATGGAGCCGCGGTGGCAGTACCAGTTCCGGGTGATCATGCTGGGGGACTCGACGGTGGGGAAGTCCTCGCTGCTGCGGCGTTACACCGAGGGCGTCTTCCTGGATGCCGTCAACCAGACGGTGGGGGTGGATTTCTACGTCCAGTTCGTGGAGCTGGAGCCGGGGCTGCGGGTGAAGCTGCAGTTCTGGGATACGGCCGGGCAGGAGCGGTTCAGGTGGGTCCGGCTCCGGCCATGGGGTGGGAAGGGGCTGGGGAGGTCCTGGGAGTGAGGGGGTCCCCCTGGATTTGGGGTGCTGGTGGGCTGTTGTGACCCCAACCCCGGGGAGGTCCTCGCTATGGCTGTGTCCCCACCGGTCCCCTCGCCGGGGGGAGCCCCGTGGTGACGAAGCGCGGTGCCCAGCACCGGCCAGGCTGCGGGGGCCCAGACGAGCCAAAGCCAAGGGCATTCCCTGGGGAAAGGAGCCCTGGGGGCTGCCTTGTAAGCCCTGGGTCCAGCTCCAAAGGGGGTACGGGCCCCCCCCCAGCACCCCTCTGCCCCACCAGCTGCAGGGGGCTGGGGGAAGAGGCTGGGAGCTGGGCAAAGCGGCTTCCCCAGCTCAGCTGCCAGGAGCCTTCACACCTCGCTGCCGGGGCTGCCCACCGCTGGCTGGGCTGCTGGGGACGGGAGATCTCAAGGGACATGGCTGCAGAGGACAGGAGAGCTCCAGGGACGTGGCTGCGGGGGATGGGAGAGCGCCAGGGACGTGGCTGCAGGGGATGGGAGAGCTCCAGGGACGTGGCTGCTGGGGATGGGAGAGCTCCAGGGACGTGGCTGCTGGGGATGGGAGAGCTCGGGGGCTGTGGCTGCAGGGGCTGGATGAGCTTTGATGGCCATGCAGGGACAGAGCTGCCCGGACCGCTCGCTGATACAGCAAAAGGGACGATTCCCCTTGCTCTCACAGTGCCTCGGGAGCAACGTGCTGCTTGCAGCGGGCAGGACGCAGCTGGGGCTGCTCTGCAGGCAGGGGCGATGCTGCCCGAGGCGGCGCAGGGGAGCCCCCGGGGGGGCTGCTCACCCCGTTTCTCTTGGCACCCCAGGTCCGTGACTCGCTCCTACTACCGCAACTCTGCCGGGGGGATGCTGCTCTTCGACCTCACCAACCGCACGTCCTTCGAGAGCGTCCGGCAGTGGCACCGGGAGGTGATGGACACGGTCCAGCCGTTCCGCATCGTTTTCTTGCTGGTGGGGCACAAGAGCGACCTGGCAGGGCAGCGGCGGGTGGGCAGGAAGGAGGCAGAGAAGCTGGCGGCCTCGCTGGGGGTGCAGTACGTCGAGACCTCGGCCAAGGACGCCAGCAACGTGGTCCAGGCTTTCCAGATGCTGACGTTGGCCATCTACCAGGCACTGCAAACGGGGCGGCTGGCTCCCACCGAGGCGTGGGACGGGGTGAAGAGCAGCATCCCGCTGCCGGCGCCGCTCAAGGCTCGGGCGCCGGAGAAGGAAGAGAAGCGGAAGAGATGCTCGTGCTAGAGCTGGGGACACTGGCAGCCTGCCCCGGCGGGGCTGGGACACGCTGGGCTCTGCCCACCGCGACGCGGAGGAGGTGAGGCAGAGATCGAGCAGCCGGGGTGCAGGCGGGAGCAGCGAGCGACCGCAAGGGCGCATTAAACACCCCCTGTTCACCCCTCCGCTTGCCCGTGTTTTCCTGGGGAAGGGGAATGGCCAGCGCCAAGGCTGCCCATGGGCAGGGTGACTTCCCTAGGCAGGACGGGGCAGCGGTCTGCAGAGGGGTGGGTGTCACCCCCGTTCCTCTATTCCCTCTCCAAACCCCTTTCTACAAGGCCATCCCTATCCCCCAGAGAGGAACCGCTGCTCCTCCGGCCTCCCAGGTCCCATGAAACCCCTTTTACTGCCCGACCCGTTCGCTCAGAGCTGGTCTCCTCCCCGCTCGGGAGGGCACGGCCGTCTGGTTTGAACAGCAGCTCCTCCCGGGTACCCCGAGCTGGAGCAGCCGGGCAACACCACCGCATCCCCGCCGGCACGAACAGCTTCCCTCCGCCCCGAGCGCCCGTCAGCCAGGCCTCGCCTGAGAGGCTGCCGGCGTTTATCGCATTCCCCAGGCTCCTTAGCTGCACTTACAGGAGAGGAGGGGAGAGCCCGTACTGAATTACGCCAGCAAAGGTGGTTTCCCCTGTAGGTACCGGCAGCCCGGGAGGCCACGGGCCCCAGCCGCAAGCCGGGCAGGGAGGACGGGCCCCGCTCCTGCCCATGGGTGCATGGGGGGGTTTGCAGAGCTGCCAGCTCCCTCTTCACCAGGACAAACGGCACCTGCGGCTCCCCTGATGAAGGCTGAGCAGAGCAGGCAGGAACAGGCAGGGGGATGTGGCCTTTCCTTATGTCCCAGGCAAGGAGAGAACCAGGCTCACTTCAATTTCTCGTCCTCAGCCACCGCGTCCCACTCCTAATGGTCCAAACAGCCAAACAACAGGCAAACTACTCACCCTGGGCTGGATGTAAAGAGGGGAGGCTGCCTGCCGAGCCCCATCAGCGTGGCAGAGGCCGGCCAAATCCTTCCGCTCACTTTAAACCCCAGGGCAGGAGATCTCTTCCCAGAACAGCACAACAGGCAGAAACCAGGCAGCGTGCAGGCTGCCCATTTCACTTGCACTCCCTCTGCACGCTGTTTGAAGAGCACAAGACTGTGCCGTGGTTTTACATTAATAATTTCTTTATTCATGTAAAACAAACGCAAGTATTTATATAAACACTGACATTACAAAGTACTGGAGCAGGTAGGGGCAGGAAGGAGGAAACAAAAACCTCTACAGATGCTTCTAATACTGTCCCACGCGAGATCAGATGCTCTGTCCCTTGGATAATCACTTATACGATAAACCACTTTCAAGTCACAAATAAAAGTCTTTGTTTTGAGATACGTCAAGCTCTTAGGGCGAACGAGGAAGGGGGCATAGAATGTTTTTGGCAGATCTCCTCATAAAGTCAAGATATTGCTGCACCGTTAATAAAAAATATATGCTTCTCTGTAAAGCATTAAAAAAAATATTCCATGGATGGCATTGTGGAGGCTTCAGTGGAGAGGCAGATATCCCAAAACGCACTGGCGTCTTCTCCCGGCTCTTCCCAGGGGCTATTTCTTGGTGGTTTTGCGAATCAGTGCCATTCTCTGTAACAAGAAAGAGAAAAACGTGGGAAGCCGAGCGTCACAGACAAGGTTACTGCAAAACAACCTGGAGCCGTGCAGGAACAAGGTCTCTCGGGTTCTCTCAGGGCACTGCCTGACTTGTTTCCACGCAGGTCTTTCAAGTCCGTTTGAATTTTAATGCGGTCCCAAGCTGGAGCCGGAGGAAAAGAAAGCGTCTGCGCTCCTCTCCTCGACACCCGGGGCTGGCAAGTAAAGCACTGACACACGAGTGAGGGGCAGTGGGAGGAAACAGCACGCGGGATCAAACCCCACTTCCAGGCCTCCTCTCTCTCTGCCCAGCAGTTGCTGCGGGAGCTTCAGGAGGGGAGACGCAATATCATTCGTGAACTCCAACGGCTCCCACAGGGCAGCTCCTTCCCTGGCTCTGACCGTACACTTAAAAAGCGCCGGCCCAATTTGGTTAAAGCAAAATTAAGGGGGGAAAAAAAACCCCCAGAGCTGCTCAGCTCCAATCTACAGCTGAAATCCCAGGACAAGGGTGTGCTCTCTGCTACACCTTCCCAGGCCTTTAGGCTTTTTGCAGCCGTTTAAATTCTTAGGGTGGTGAGCGGCCCAGAGTCCCGACCCTTACACACAGGCACAGGAGGTGCCGTACACTGCTGACAAAATACCCGAGCGCAGCAGACATAAAATGGCCCCAGGAACTCGAGCCACAGCCCTGCAGTTCACCTGGAACATCCAGGCTCCTGGAGCCGTTCGAGGGGCTATGCCAGCATTTAACCCCCCATGCCTGGGTATGGATTTTCTACTGAACCAGAGGAGTTAGCAGTGTGTTTTCGGTCCCTTCTGCGCAAAGACTGAACTGCAAGGGAGCAGCTGACAAGTTACTGTCTGCAGCTCTCAGCTGTTTTTTAACCCTTCCAAGCTGGGCTGCCCTTCAGACAGCGAGTACTGCTGCTTCGCTTGGGGCACAGCCAGCACTGCACCACCGTGGGGGAGCCAGAGCAACCTCAAGCCTCGCTACACAAACAGGCGAGGAGACTCTGGAAGTTATTTCAAGTCCAAACCACTTGGAAGAGGCTACAAATTCACGTCGTGCCAGGAGTCCAAGACCACTCTCCCCGTATCAGGCTTCCACCATGCGATTCTCGGTGTTACTGAGGGCTCCTTACCTGTTTGTGAGCTTCTGTAGTGCAGGCTTTTTTGTAGGGCCTGATTTCTTCAGAACCAAAGCCCGGGATCCACATGTTCCACTGCCGCTCTGGAAGAGAGAGCGCAGGTCAGCACTCTCTACCCCAACCGCCCACCGCAAGAGCGGCCTCGTCATCACAAACATACCGGCAGCACGCCCGCCTGGAGCCGGTGCTAGAGACGTGCTGGTGATCCGCATACCAGCTATAAAAGCTTCACAAAAGCAGAGTAGCGGAGGGCTGCACAGCATTAAACATGGTAAAGACGCAGTCCCTGTGCTAGGGACCTTCCAACACAGGCTGATGGACAGCTACAAACTGCACAACTGCAAAATTTGGAGAGGGGATGGTTAGGGGCAGACACCCCGTTCATCCCCTGATTATTAAGGCATTATTAAGTAGCAACAAATCTGTAGCTACTCACGGGTTTCCACCCCAACACCACGGCCATGCCCTGACTTCAGGGTGTGCGCCCAGCTCTCAGCTGAGGGGGAGGAAAAAAAAAACCCCAAAAACTACTCACCAAGATGCAACTGGACGTCTTTCACTTCAAGGGTGTTTGACTTGCGATGCCGTGCAAGCTGGCAGGCGGCCGTCACCACGCTCTCTATGAAATCATCGGCGATCTGCAACAGCATCTGTGGCAGAACAAGGACAACAACCAGCCTCATCAGCACTGAGCAGCCGAAATTATGCGGAAAGTATGAAAATGAACCCGCAGGAGCTAGTATTTCAAAGGCGTTTGCTACAGTTGCTGTTTTAAAACCCTTCTGGACACTGGGACGCAGAAACAGACACGGATGGCTGAAAGCTGCAGCGACCACGGGAATACGGCAGTGTTATATGAACCAACCCTCCCTGCCTTGGACAAAGGGCCACCGGTCCATGAAAAATCCCAGATTAGCTCTTTCTGCAGCCCCCTGCCGTGGGTTGGTACCTACTTCCTCCACATCTTCATCCAGCTGCTCATTCGGATCCACCTCACGCACCAGGTCCTGCAATTTCTTCTTGGTTAAAACCTGAGCGTGTGGGAGAAGAGGAACGATTTACTGCCCTGCTTTAGCAGAGCAGCTGCCCACGCAGCACAGCCACAAAAGACCTCCTCCTCCCCCGCTACCCCCGAGGCCCAAGTCACACGTGTTGACACAGCTATCAGTTCAGGAATGGCAGAGATAAGAAATATCAGGTGTTAAGGAGTCATTTTCAAGCACCAGCGGTTGTTCTGAACAGAAAGTGGAATGCAGCAGGCCAGGATAAATAAGTCTCCTGCACTAAACTGGCACTAAAATGCCACTGGCTGAAGCAAGGCTGCTGGCAAGAGGGGACAGAGGCAGAACTAGAAGTCTTAAGAGGCAGACAGCAAGTGCAAGCAACGTATCAGTGACTAAATTTGTGCTCAGGGCACAAAGGAAGCATTTCCGTGGCTCTAGCACTTATCAGCTTTAGAGTTTCAAATGGAAAACAGAGAGATATGAGCATGCTGGGTTATTCTAGGGCAGAAGGCAGCACCCTTTCAGCCCAAACATGGCAGGGAGCAGAGATTTTACTGCTGCCGAACCACAGCAGGACACTTAAGTCTTACAGGATACGGATGAAAGTCCTCACCACTGATCTGTCAGCCTGGTCAGATGAACCAGACACACGTGGGAAATTCCTGCCCATCCTGGTTCCCTTACACCAACGGCGGAACTGCTGGGCCTGTGTTTGTGTCGGGGGACTAGTGCACTCCCCAGAGAGGTCACGGCGCCAGTGAAGCCCGCAGAGAGATCGGGGTGCGTTCCTGGAGCGCTCGCTGGGCAGCAGCATACTTTATGCACGTCAAAGACTCCACACCACGACAAGCAAACACGCAAGTCAGCAGCTCCTGGCAGCGATGCTGCCTCTCAGAACACCCCAGTAAGACAGAGGCTACAAACCTGCACTTTTATGTCTCCCATCTAAACCACATTTTAAAAGAATTTCCCAAACACAGCCCCAATATACATTTTCCTGAGACTGAAAAAACCTCTACATCTACAGCGTCCATACCCCATCCAGCGTGAAAGCGCCTGAGAGGGAAGAAATACGTGAAGATATTTGCTCACTCCGTAACTGATACTTTAATAGACATTAAGTTTTTGCCAGTAGTTTAAGGAAGGAGAGGAATTAAGCCACAGGCAGGTCTGAGCATCTCCCCCATTGTCCTAAAGTCAGGGATGAAATTACCTGGTTGCTTTCAGGACTGAGCCGTCCTCCTCCGCTGGGCGTCCCCGGCATCTTTGCCACGGTGGTGCTGTTGGCCATGGAGCTCTGCGGGGGAGTGCTGGCTGGTTCTGGCTTTATCGAGGAGAAGTTGGAAAGGTTGATCAAGGTAGAAGGGCCAAACTGGTTCATAATCTGTTGGGCTTTAGCTTTTAGATCATAAAGCTTATCTAGGTCTTGCTGCTTCTTGGGGTTGTGGGGACCCAAACCAATCAACTGGAAAAGGAAACAAAAGCCACAGTTAGCAAACAGAGAAGGAACTCAACGGGGCGATCGCGTCTTTGTCCAGAGTAAACTGCAGTGTCCTGATGGGGCCCAGAGGTTTGTAGAAGATCGAGTCTCTCTGGACACAGCAAGAAGAGAGGTGCAACATTTAGAAGAAGAGAAAACATTCCCCGGTATATGGAATATGAAGTTTGCCACGAGAAGCACAGCGGCTGCACGCAGCACACTGCCAAGAGGCGGCAGCTCTGCAGTGGCACTGATCCGCCTGCTCGTTCCTCGGGCTGAATCCCCCGCACGTGTCCACCCCTCGCCCTCTGGTCAGGGCCTTTCTGAACACATTTCACTTGGACCACAAACAGCTTTGAAGAAGAGACCACGCAAAGAAGATTTAACTAAAGGACATGGTTTGCTCCCGCCGCAGCAATGCAGGGGAGCGGCAGGCGCAGCATTTGAGTCTTCGTCTCCATGCTCCGTGGGCCTGAGCAGACAGGGTTCAAGCTCCCTTGGGTGTCTGCCACGGGGTGGAGGTCTCGTTTTGGGCAACACCACACTTCAAGCCTGACCTACAGCGATCCCTCGATGCGGGCTTGACAACATAGGGTTCATTTTGGTTTTTGGGAGCACAAGTGTGGGTACTCAGAGGTAACGTGACAGAGAAATGCACACGCACACTTCTTCCCACACCGGGCAACTGACAGCCACAGTAAATGAAATCAGATTTACTGTGCTGTTAACGCTGAACCAGAAGTGGGTTGCGGTGGCTTAACTGGTTACTCAGATCTTCCAGGTTCACCCTTCAGTGCCTGAAGTGATTCAGGTTATTGGCCACTGAGCTAACACACAGACTGACTGGCAACTACTATATTTCATGGCTGGAAGGCTCTAAAATCCAGCTCTGCTCTGTCCTCACTGCTCCATGAAAGGAAACTCGTCCACACAAGCGGTGTGGGCAGCAGTGACAGGTCCGTCACGTGAAACGAGCATTTAATGAACAGGTTGATGTAAAAGCCCCTGGCGCAGCGGCTGCAGCAGCTGCTGTTGGGCCCAGAAGCGGGTGAGAAGCAGCCGCTGAGAGCAGACACCTTTTCTGAAAAGCCCGTGCGTTTCAGGGTGAGCTTCCTGAAGAAGAGAAGTTGTTTAAACAGCTTTACAGCACGTTTGCATACAAAGCGATGAACAGAGCATCTGCTGCCTGAGCTACAAACAGACATTTTCCCCTCATCAGGGCAAGCTTTGTTAGTTTGGATTAATTCATACCAAAACACAAACCAGAAATCACACAGCAGTACTTAGAAGCGGCTGCTTTAGTGCTTCATTCCAAGGCACACTCATGCACTGCCGCACCTGCAGACACAAAGCCCTTTTAGGAGAATTTATACCCAAGACACATTTCGGTAGTGCCCTCAGCAAATTCCTACCTTAATTTTAACTAATTAGTGATGGAAAACCATTACATTCACACCCTAAAACCCCTCAGATGGCATTTCTGGACGAGGAGCTCAGCACGAGATCAGGAGAGGCTTTAGTGAGTCTTGGTTTTAGCTCAGGCTGAGCTCAGGCTGCTCACCCTCATGCCTCAGTTACAAATCCACAAAGCAGGAATTCTCACCCACCATGCAGGGGAGAAAGCTCCAAAATCCTCAATCCTCGGGCAGAATGCACTTTATTAGCATGAAGTCATTTTGTTCATTTATTTGCGGATCTTATCGCACCCTTTGCATGCCATTAAGATCACCAAACACAAAACTAACGGGATGCGCAGATTCCCAGGACAAATCCCGCATGCCAGCCCCGACACTTTACTTACAGCTATCTGAGTGTCTAGATCTTTAATTACATCAGCAACCGCTGTGGGGCCAGCGAACGGAGAGGCCATTTTCCAAAGCCTTCCCAGTACATCAGCAGTCAGCGTTAACCTACTCTGGCTTCCTCCTCTCTTCCATATAACTCTCATTCCTACAGGAACACCAGACATTTTTCACGTCACCCATTCTATCGTAAGATCGCGCGAGGACATAGTTTCATGCAAGAAAGCACGCGTTGTCCTTACTACGGCGCGAGAGGGTTTATCTATCGGAAGATGCTACACAATCGGGAGCAGTACGTGAGCGTACGCTGCTGCAGAGGAAAAGGCATCTCCCAGGATCCTGAAGCGGGAGCAGAAATTGGGCCAAATTTCATTTTTCTGTCAGAAGACAGAGTGTCTTGGTATCAGCCGTCAGCAGCAACGTGCAGGTGAGCCCAGACCTCTGCAACAGCAGCTTCCCTCCGTGGCAGGAATAAGTCTGGCGGCCGCAATTAGCGCCACGGACCCGCTGTGACTCATCACCATTGACAGCAGCAGGGTGACAGCTGTAATTAAAGTCTACATTAAAGCCAAACAAACCTTCAGCGCATTCCCTGGAGTGGTGGGGGTGGTTCCCACTTCCATTAAGACATAACGATTTTCACCAAATATTTAAATAGTTTTGCAAAGGACCATCCGGTCTGGGTGTCTCTTTATTGTTAATAAAGAAAACTGGGAAAGTTCTTGGGTTTTACTTTAGGTATTATAAATGTGAGACAAAGCCCTCCCTAACGCTGCTAGAGGAAACATCTGTTACAAGCACTTAGCCATTAGGTGCACTAGCTGAAAGGGAATGAAGAAGAAAACCCTTTTTTTCCCCCTGGATGTGTTTGTTAGATGCTCAAGGGTAACTCAAACCTCCCTCCTCCTCGCTGCACAGCCTCCAGCTTCGAGTGTCACCCCTGAAGCACCGACACCCACCAGCGAGGGATAACAGCTCCACGTACACCGCTCAGACAGGTTTTCTTCCAGCATCTTCCCAGCCACCACCTTAAAGAGGTCACCAGCCCCACGACTGCCCACGGGGAACGCCGTTACAGGACCGAACGACACCTCCCCCTGCAAAACGTTTCCGCCGGCTGCCGGTGAGCCGCGGCCAAAGCCGTGGGGAGGAGCGAAGGTCACCGACGGCCACCCGGAGCCGTCACGGCCGCACAGTGGGCCGGGCCCCGCCTGTCAGGGCTACGGGGGTGGCCCCTCAGGCCCTGCGACCGCCACCCCCCGGCTGCTGACCGCCACACGGGCGTGGGTTTGAACGCCGGCTCCAGGCCCGGCCCTCCCGCGGTGCGGCCCGTCCCGGGGAGCGGCGGGGCACGGCCTGCCGCGCCCACCCACGGGCTCCCTCCCGTGCCCCTCCACATTTGAGGCTGTAAAAGCCGGCGTAAAACAGCCGGGGCCTCCCGCCGCCGGGGGAAGGGCCCGCCAAGCGCCCCGTACCTCCCCATGACCCGCGGCCGGATCCAGGCACCGCCGCCGGCAGCACTCCCTCCGCCGCGCACCCCGAGCCCTTCCGGGGGCACCGCCCGCCGCCACCCGGAAATGCTTCCAGCACCGCCAATCGGGAGGGAGCCTGGCTGCGCATGCGCGCCGCCAAAGGCGCCCCCTCCGCCTCCTCGGCGACGGCGCGGCGGGGAGGGGCCCCAGCATGCCCCGCGCGATTTGCATATTGCGTCGGGGCCGACGAGGCGAGGAAACGGCGGTTTTGGGGGGAAAAAGCGCAGAAATGGGAAAAAAAGCAATGAAATGTGAAGAGAAAGAGAGAACAAACAGATTATCTGGGGCTGTGCTTCGGGGTGGGTGCGTAGGTCGCCATGAGCTAGACAGTACCCTAATGCTTTCCGGTTTCGGCGGCTAGAAAGCGTAGCTTTAAAAAGGGCTTCTGCCGTGCGTGGCACGGGGGGGCTGCATGGCCGCCCCCGCGGAATCGACATCAAGAGATTTCGGAAGCACAATTTTTGCACTGGGGGTCGCCGGTAACCGCTTGTTCCGGCGCCCCGAGCAGGGTCAACGGTAGAGCAGAGGCAGCGAGTAGCGACGCGGGAGAGGTATTGCCGCTGTGTGGTGAGGGACTTCGCGCGGGCGCAGACAGACCGAGGAGCCGGAGCGGTGAGCGGGAAGCGCAGAGCAGTGCGGGGCTGGCTAATATAGACATATGTATTTAAATAGGATTGTGCTTAAAAGATCCCCCGCGAAGGTCCACGCCCGGAGCACGGCGTCCCCCAGGGACAGTGCCGCTGGGCTCCCCCTCCTCACAAGGCCTCGTTGTACACGTGCGAGAGGGGACAGTCCCCCAGCTGGCAGCGGGACCCCTCCGGAGAGGGGACGGCCCCACCGGGGCTGGCAGTCCGCTCCGCCCGGGGGGCCGCGCACGCCCCGCCGAGCCCCCAGGGAGAGGGTTCCCCGGCCGGCAGCTCCGCAGGCCGCGGGGCGGGTGCATCGTACCGCGCCGGGGGCGAGCACGGGGTGCCTGGGAGCCCCGTGATGCCGCAGAGGCTCCGGAGGGTGCCGGCGGGCTCAGGCTCGCTGAACGGCGTGGCGTACTCGGGCTCCGGGGGCAGCGGCTCCGCGTACTCGTGGTATTTTCCCGGCACGTCGTAGTGGCTCATGACCAGTGGCAGCGTGTAGCCCTCGTCCGGGAGCGGCTTGAAGGTGGAAGGACCCGTCGGGCTGCTGGGGCTCACCTGCACCAGGTCCGGCTCAGCGTACTCTGCAACGGGGATGCCGGGCTCTGAGCTGGGGACAGCAGGGGACTGTCCCCACAGCAGTAAAGGGGTCATGGGTGCCCACCCACAGCTGTTCCAGATGTGAGTGGGCTGGGGGCACCCGTGGGTGGGGCGAGTGGAAAAACCAGGCACACCTGGACCCCCAAGGCTGGGAAAAGCTGGGCAGACATGTGCCAAAACCCAGCCAGGGCAGGACACCCACCCCACCGGGACGGGCACGTCCCTCTGCCCAGTACCGAGCGGGGCTCCTGGTGCCCTCTAGCCACCTTCCAATGCCCACATCTGTGTTTGAGGTGGAATAATAATAATAACGATGAATAAAAAGCCTGTCAGGGTCTCCTTTTTGCACAGGACCATGCTCCGGGACAGGGGTCAGACCAGAGCGGTGCTGGGGGACAAACGGACACCCCAGGGTGCAGCTGGGGAGACACGGCTACCGGCTCTGGGCTGAGAGACCTGTTCGCACCCTGATGTCCCCGTTACCTGGCGAATGGGTCTGGCTGAGGTCCCCTGACACAGCTGCCGTGGGGAAGGAGGCCAGCGCGGAGCCAGGGGGTGGCAGGCTCTGCAGGGAGCACACCTGGCTTGACTCCAGTTTGGGGTACCCTGAGCAGAGAGCAGAAACCCCCGGTTGTCGCGTGCCATCCCTTGGGGACAGGCAGCGCCGTGCCTGGGGGCAGACGGGTGCCCCTGGGGCTGGGATGGCTCAGGGCTGGTCAGCAGCACCGGTCAAACCAGCCGCACCCCTCCTGAATTCGGCCCCGAGGCGCAGCAGGACCCCTGGGGAGGGGTGGGGGACCCTTTACCTTTGGTGATCCCGCAGCTCAGCTCTGCTGCCGGCTTCCTGCCAAGGGGAGAGTGAGATGGGGGTGAGGGGTCCCGGCCACCCCGTGACGACCACCACCCGCCTCCTCGCACCCGCTGCATGGGGGGCTGCGCCCCTCGGTACCCGGCCAGCAACCGACCGGAGCAATGGGGGGATGACACCAGGTCCCCCTGGGTGAAGCAGGGGGCAGGATGGGACCCACCTCTTCCTGCGGCAGAGGAAAGCCAGCAGCAGGAGGCTGGAGCAGAGGAGCAAGAAGCCGCCAATGAGCAGCATCACCAGCAGCGTGGAGCCTGGGGAGGGAGGGCAGCGTCAGCCCCTGGGTGCCCCATCCCACCCCTCTGCACCCATAGGTGCCAGGAGCCCACCCGGGGCCACCAGAGAAGGAAAATCAATGCGTTGTCATGGGGGGATCTTAAAGCCCAAGTGGGTCTGTCGGTTCCTGGAGCACCCACAAGATGATGCTGTGCTGCAGGGACAGCCCCCTGTGGCACCCACCTGCCTTCTCTGGGTCCAGGACAACACCGGGGATGGGTGTGTGGCTGGTCGGGTGGCTGGTGGGGACGGGGACCTCCTTGGGGACGCTGGGCACTGCGGAGCAGAGCGGGGACTGTGAGTGTGGGACCACCACCAGGTGCATGGGGAGGTGGGGGTCCCCAGGGGACATTTGGGATGTAGGGGGGGTGCGGGGTGAGACCTCCCACGTAGGGCTCACCATAGGGCCGGGGCGCGCGGACCCGTGCCAGCTGGCAGCCCACCAGGGCCACCTTCAAGGCCACGCGCTGGTGCCAGCTCTGGGGCGTGATGCGGACGTAGCGGGCGACGATGGGGGGGATGAAGGCATTGAAGACCTCGCCGTGGCTGTCGGCGTTTCCTTCAAAGACCTGCCGGAGAGGGTGAAGAGGGTGCCAATGGCCGAATGTCCGCGGGCAGGGTCTGCAGCCCCCCCATTGTCGCCCCCATGCCCACCTTGTCCTCCTGGCCACCGCTGCCTCTGTAGGGTCTCCAGTTCTTCCCGTCGCGGCTGGAGGAGACCCGGTAGGATGTCACGTAGTAGTCGTGCTGCTTGGAGGAGCCCTTGGTGACGATGCCTGTTGGTGCAGGAGTGAGCCCGGGGGGGCCCTGCTGTCAGCCGGGGCGGTGGGACCAGCGAAGGGCTCAGGGGGCCGCCCTGCGTCCTATCCGCAACGGGACGTGCCCCGTTGCATGGAGCAGAGTTCCCCCAGCTGGAATAACCCCCATCTCTGGGATACCGGCGTCCCTGCTGGGAGGGGACCAGGGGGGCAGGACATGTCACCCCCCTGGGACCCCCCCCAGGGGTTCCCTCCAGCCATGGGAGAGGGCTTGGGTGGCAGATTCGAGTGCCAGACCCCCTGCTCTGCCCCCAGGAGCCGATAACCTCCGGCCTCAGCTGCCAGCCCTGCATTCCTCCCTCCTCCAGCCTCCGGCCGGACAATATCCCCATTTTCCTCCCCGCGGTCGCCAGCCGCCGCCATACAAAGCCCCCGCTTTCGGCAGGCTCCGGCCGAACAAAAGGCGCTCGCTGGCACCAGATGCAAGAGCATAATATTAACTTGTTCGTCCCAGAAACGGCTGCGGATGACGGGGGGGCAGGGACAGCGGGGACAAAAGGGGGACAGCCAGGGGTGGTGGTGGTGCTGTCTGCATCCCAGTTTGCACCAGTATAACCATGGCACAAGGAGCTCCGATCCCATCTGGGTGTTATGGGGGGGGGGGTTGCAACTGCTCTGGGCAGTTTTTGGGGGGGTTGGTGAGGCTGGCACCCATGTCATCACGGGGAGGACAGTGGTCAGGGTGGCCTGGGGACGGGGTCCGCTGGCCGGCACTCACCTGTGACGTTCCTGCGGGTGCCCAGGTCCAGCTCCAGCCAGGCAGCCTCAGAGCCGGGTTCGGCTGCCCAGGAGTGGCCAGCAGTGCCAAGCGCTGCCCGTTCGGCCGCCCAGGCTCGGTCCTGCCCCAGTCCGTCCACCTCGTGCCACCAGGACGAGGCATTGAAGGCGGCCACTTCCAGTGCATCACCGCAGGCTGGAAATGGGAGATGGCAGGCTGGGAGCCTGGGACCCCCAGTGGGGCACGGGGTAGGGGGTGGCACTGGGTTTAGCAGCCAAAATTGTGGCTTAATTTCAGGGAAAATGGGAAAAAATACCTCTGTGGAATATAAGCCGCTTCTCGGAGAGGGATCCCCTGTGGGGCGGAAAGCGGGGGGAGCATCAGGCAGGGGGGTCCCCAGGTGAACAAACCCTGGGGGTCTCAGAAATCAAGGGGTGGCAGGTCCCCGGTGTCAGCACGGATGGGTCCCACAGCTGGGTGCGGGGTGCAGCCAGGGTCCCCAGCGCCCCCCTCACCCACCTTTTGGAGTGGAGCCCGTTGGCGAAGGCCGACTCGTAGAGCGTGATCCCCTTCTCCCGGGACAGGGTGACCTGCCCGCCCAGCTCGTCCGCGATCACCCCGGCATGCACGGCCGCCTTGCACAGCACCGAGGTCTGCAGGGAGCAGGGGAGGGGTGACAGCAGCCCCCCTGGGGGGGGGGCAGGCACCCCATGGGGCACCCCATGGCCAAACCCATCCCCTGCAGTCTGCTGGGGGGGTGACAAGCAGTAGCCATGTGTGCTGGGGACTGTCCCCGGCGGGTGCACCCATGGGTGCCACCTCACAGGTGCCGACCCACGCAGCAGGGTGCCCCGCAGGGCGAGCCAGGCTCTGCACTTACATCCCGGTAGCCCTGGCTCGGGTTGCCCCAGATGTCCCCATCGATGTCCTTGCAGCCCGCGGGGCAGTACACGCTGAAACACACGGCGAGGCAGGGTCAGGGCTTGCTCTGGTCCAAATCCCCTCTGCACACCCGCTTTGCTCCCCATCCCGCCGCAGCTGCACCCCAAGAGCCCCGGGGTGAGCGCAGCCCGAGCACCTGGGAGAGGGATGGGGACAAACCCAGGGCTGATGGGGACCGGCAGCGATGCCGGGACGGGGGACGCCAAAGCGGGGACCACTCGCACCCCCTGGCCACTCACCTGACATGCTCCTGGGTGTAGTGGGTGCCTCGAACCAGGCAGGAGACCAGGTCTGCAAGGCAGGGACACCCCCAGGTGAGGGACCCCCACCCACCCCACAGCACCCACCTCTGCCCCAGGGCATCCTAGCGGGGCAGGCAGGGAAGGCCCCTCGGTGCCTGCAGCCATTGGCCCCGTGCCTGTGGCTCTGCCTGATATTGGGGTCCCAGCTGACCTGGGGGTCCAGGGTGCTGTGGGGGGTCCCAGCCAGCTTGCACCCCCAGCTTGCACCCCCAGCCAGGGAGACCCACCCTGGGGTCAGCAAGGAGCTCCCTCTACACCTGGCCGTGCCCCCTGCCACGGGCCAGGACACAGCCCGGGGGGTCTCTGCATCCCTGGGGGATGATCCGCCCTACCTGGGTGCTGCGAGGTGGCGTAGGACAGGAGGAGGCCTCGTCCCGAGCGGTGGCTGGTGCTGTTGAAGAGGACGGTCACGGTGCTGGAGTTTGTCACCAGGAGCGGGGTGGCGGGGCCGGCGTTCCTGCAGTAGGGCCCTGCCGGCAGGGACGGGGCCGTGGAGAGGATTGGGGCTCCCCAGGGACAGGAGCGAGCACCTGCACCCCAGGGCTTCACCTCCCCTGGCTCAGCCAGGGCCAGGGGGGCTCAGGCATTTGGGCTGTGCTTAGGGTGGCCCCAACCCTGGGATGGTCCCATGCCAGGGTGGTCCCATACAAGGTGGCCCCATGTGGGGTGGCCCCAATGCAGGGTGGCCCCAGCCCCAGGGTAACCCCACGCCAGGGTGGCCCCATGCAGGGTGGTCCCATGCCAGGGTGGTCCCACGCCAGGGTGGCCCCAGCCCCAGGGTGGTCCCACACCAGGGTGGCCGCAGCTCCAGGGTGGCCCCAGCCCCAGGGTAACCCCACGCCAGGGTGGCCCCATGCAGGGTGGCCCCAGCCCCAGCCCCAGGGTGGTCCCACACCAGGGTGGCCCCAGCTCCAGGGTGGCCCCATGCAGGGTGGTCCCAGCTCCAGGGTGGCCCCAGCCGCAGAGCGGTTACATCCACGCTATGGGACACAGCTGGGGCACAGCCGCCCACAGTTCACCCTGTCCCCACCATCCCCCAGCTCCTCTCCCCCACGCTGTCCTCCTGCAGCCACAAGAAGCACCGGGGGGACGCAGCCCCCAGGCATGGGGGTCGGAGCTGGACCAGGCTCCCAGGGGGGCACCCCGAGATGTCCCCACCTCCCTGAGCGGGGACAGACAGGCTCCTGGCCAGGCAGGGACTCCCCCACCACTTCCCAGAAATGCTTCCCACCAGGACCTCTTCATTCCACAGCTGGGACGGCACAAGCAGCCACCAGCCCTTACTGGGCGCCTGCCACCATGTCCCCCACTGCCGGGGCTGGCACGCATGGCACAGGACCCCGAAACGGGGGCTCTGTCCCCATCCCCTCCCCATCTCCCCTTTCACAGGCGCCACCGAAGCCGCCTCCTAAATCTTCCCCGTTTAATCCAAATTAATTTGCAGTCTCCATCTCCCTGATTAAAACTTCGGCTTAGCAGGCAGGCGGGTTCCTTGGGGACATCTCTGGTCCCAACCAGGGACAAGAGGTGGCCCCAATCCCCGGACTGCCATTACCCCCCCCCATCTCTCTGCTCTGGTCATGTCCATCACCAGGGCCTCAGGGCGCCCATAGACGCTTTGAGCAAATGCCATCATTGCCCTGGGGACAGGCAGCAGTGTCCCTGTGTCCCCATGGTGCTGGTGGTGAAAGCCCCACCATGGGGTCGTGCCGTGCCTCAGTTTCCCCACCCCGACCCGCACCCTCGCCCTGCCTGGGTCACATTTAACCCTCGGTCGAGCCCGGGGGACGTGGGACACGTGTGTGTGCAGGGATGTCACAGGGTCACAGACGTGATGGAATGGGGGCTCTGCATGATATGCAAATGACATGCATATGGGATGCAGATGACACACATGCAGATTTCCTACCCGCTGCCAGATGCCAGCGCTGCCCTGAGCAGATGCTGCCGCGGTGTCACCATGTCTGGTACGGTGCCCACCCGGCTGCCAGCTCAGCAGAGCCCCTGGGTGCTGGGGACCCCTCGGCCGAGCCGTGGGCTGGAGGCTGCCACCCCCACGGGGACCCCGGCACGTCCCCAGGCAGAATCAGGCCGAGCGCCAGACACCGGGTCTGAGTCAGCGGGAGGGAGCCCACAGCCTCCGCCTGCTCCGGCCGCTTCCCGAAAAACATCTGGGACTCCTCAAGGGCCAGCGTCAGCCGCGGGCGAGGGAGTGGGACCCCAGCCCAGCCCTGCGTCACCCCCCGCCTGCCGGCACGCACGGCCCCGGCGAAGGCACCCAAAAGGGCTGCGGGTGCTCGGCCACCTCCCCCAGCACCCCACTGCCTCCGCCAGCCCCCGGGAGCATCATCTGGGGGTCCCCCCTTTCCTGCATTGCTCCGGGACCCCTCAGCCTGGGCCAGGCAGTCTCTGGGCTTTGGGGTCCCGGGAGATGGGGACAAATGTGTCCCCAGGGCCACAGCAGAGGGGATGGGGACCTCACGTGCTGTCACACCGCTGGGTACCAGCCCAGAAAGGGTGAAAGCCCTGAAGAATGGGGAGAAATCCCAGTCCCGGCAGCAGCGGCAGATTTAAACTGGCTCCTTTCCACCTCACGTTCCCCAAAGCGTCCCCTGCCCAGCCCCTGCCCCTCACCGGGCCTCGGGGGCTGCTCCTCCTTCCCACCCCATCAACACCCCAGCGGTGACGCTTCCTCCCCCCTCCCAAGACCTCTCCCCCAGCACCCGCCGTGCTCCCGGTGCTGTCAAATCCCTCCAAGACCATTAAATCTCTCCGGGAAAATCCTGGAAGCATTTGGGCAGCGGCTGGGCAGACAGCATTAATTAATCGGCCAATGCATCTGGTCCTAACTGGGTGTCCCTCCTCACCCCCCGGCTTGGCAACAGCCCCCTCCTCGGGTGCCCTGCTCCTCGGATACCCCCATCCTCAGATACCCCCATCCTCAGATATCCCCCTCCTCAAATATCCCTCTCTTTGGGTACCCCCATCCTTGGGTACCCCCATCCTTGGGTACCCCCATCCTTGAATACCCCTGTCCTCAGGTACCCCCCTCCTTGGATATCCCCCTCCTCAGGTTCCCCCATCCTTGGGTACCCCCTTCCTTAGATATCCCCCTCCTTGGATGCCCCCATCCTCGGATTCTCCCCTCCTTGGGTACCCCACTCCTCAGATACCCCCCATCCCACGATGAAATCAGCTAAAAAGCCAGATTTTCCTGATATTCTCCTTATCCAGGACTTTAAATAATGTGATATCACACCCCTCCACACCCCATCCGCAGCCCCTCGGCGGGCGCTGCCTCAGTTTCCCCCGGGATCCCCCCTTACCGTAGGCAGTGCCGGCCTGGGGATCGGCGAGCAGCAGGGAGCTGCTGGCGCAGCGCTCGGAGGGCTCCAGGTCCACGTCCCCGAAGGCCAGGAGGAGGGAGGTGCCGGGGGGGGCGCGCAGCCGCCAGCGGCAGGCGGTGTGGTTGGGGTAGGTGCCCGGGTAGTTCTTGGAGCTGAGGGTGCCGCTGTGGGGTGTCAGCAGCGTGTGGCCACAGCCGTCCCCTGCGGAGAGACCGGAGGTGGGGGCTCAGCCAAGCTGCTCCCTGCCTCAGTTTCCCCACTTGGCACGGCCCCGGGGACACCCCACGGGCACCTGCAGCCCCTTCAAATGTTTTCCTCGTCTGAAACATCTTTTTTTTGTGGCTTTTGTGGCCGCTCCCCCCACCAGGGACAGCCCCCGGGGGGATCCAGGGATGAAGCTGCCTCAGTTTCCCTCACAGCCACCCAGCGCAGACCTGCACCTCCAGTTCCTCTCCAACCCCCAGGCCAGGAGGACCCCAATTTTGGGGGCTACAAAAGGATGCAGGGAGGCAACACCCCCCACCACGAGGCTGTACAGCACCGAGCAGCCCCCGGGAACCCCCCGCTGCAGCCTTGACCTTGAGGGTGACCTCCCCGGGGCGATGCCAGCACCCGCCCCAAAAGGGGCTTTTCTCCGGGCTCCCTGTCCCCAGGCACGAGGGAATATCCTGGAAACTTGAGTTGAAAGCACCCGGTGTTGGGGACCGGCCGGGATTTCTGGCAGAACTGGGGCAGAATTGGGGTGCAGGGAAGGGGGGAAGCACCGCTCAGCCCCTCCGCATGGGCTGGGGGGATGTGGGGGTCTGTCGTTCACCCCCCCTGCATCCCCAAAAAGCCGCTGCTCCTGCCAAGCATCACCCTGGCGCAGCCAGAAAGAAAAGCGACGGTGGGCATGGCTTCACCCTGCCTTGGCTGCCCTCGCTGTCGCCGGGAGACGGCACAAAGCACCGGCGGGGGAAAATCCTGCAGGGATAAAAAAAAGGGGGAGCTGGAGGCGGAAGATGCCAGACCCCCACAGAGCCCACTCCTGCCCAGCCTGCGGGAAGGGCTGGTGGCCAAACCGGGGGGGGTTTATCCTGTGAACAGCCCCTGGCAGGGATGCGGGACTGGGGGAAATCCCCAATTTTACCCTCTCGGCTGGGCAGCAGCCCCCGTTATGGCAGAGCTGGGAAGGATCAGGCCCTCTGGGGGTGGGGGGCGGCACCGGGGGCCGGCTGGATGGGGGTAACAGCACGGGGGACCCTGGGGCTGCTGGGGAAGTGGCTCCCAGATGGGCTGCAGTGCTCGGGGGAGAGAAACCTGGGGTATTCGGGGGAGTTTTGGGGTTGGAGCCAATGGGATCCGCATGGAAAACCCTCTCTCGCCAGGACAGCCTGGCACGTGCACCTGAGCTCGGGGTCCGGGATGGACCCCCCCGGCTCCAACCCCACACCGGTGGATGTGGAGGAACTGGGAGGACCCATCCCGGGAAAAACCCGTCCTGGGAAAGGAAACCCTCGGTAAAAGCATCCCAAGTGTGGCCAGCGCATGCCGGGCTGGCATGCCAGAGATAAGCCAAGATCCGCACACGCACCCGGCGATTTGGCTCCCAAGATGCTACCGAGGGGCTGGGAACAGCGAAGGCAGAGCCATGGTGGGGGCTGGGGACTTGGCCCTGGCCACAGGACACCCCCCCCCAAAAAAAATCAATTGCCAAAAAGGGGGAAAACTGGATTTCCGCTGGGTGCGGGCGAAGCCGCGTTGGGGCCATCCCTGCCAGGGATTTGTTTGTTTTCTCACAGGATGCAGGAAAGACACAACAGGGCGATGCTCCGGGAAAAGCCCGGCACGCTGCCGGCCCCGGGAGAGCTCCCCCACGTTCACCGACGGCTTTGGGATCCGGTGGAAAACCACTGTGGGATGTTTCCCAAATCACACGCCGGGAACGCAGCAGAGTTCTGCCCCCGCTGATCCCGGCCCGGCCCGTGCCTCAGTTTCCCCTTGCTGGGGACGATGCTTTGGGTGTCCCGACCTCATCTACTCGCTCTCGCATGAGTTGGGGACGGGCGACACCGGGGAAAATCGTGTCTTCGGGACGAGGTTTGGCTGAATGTTCCCTCGGGGCCTTCCCGGACCCCAGCGGGTGCAAATCCCCCCCGGAGCGATGCTGCCGGGGCCCGCAGCATCCCTGGGACGGAGCCCGCTGCCCGGCTCTCCCGGCTGTTCACCATAAGCTCCAGCGATCCTCTTAAACCGGATCAGAGTCGGGTCCCCGGGGATTAGGGGTTCCCGGGGAAAGCCCTGCGGGCAGGATGGTACCAACCCGGGAACCCCCGGGGCAGGCGGCACCCTGGCACCGGGAGCAGGGTGGGACAAGGGGAGTGGGGCAGGAGCTGCCAAGGGGACCAGGCGGGTGCGGGACCGGGGTGTTGCGGGGGTGGTAGAGGCAGCAGGGACCTCGTCCCGTCCGGTACCGGAGCAGACGGACTGCGGGGACCCCGTCCCGTCCAGTACCGGAGTAGACGGACTGCGGGGACCCCGTCCCGGTGTGGTCCCGGTCTGGGGACAGCGGGGACCCGTCTCAGATCGGTACCGGGGAGCCCACCCTGGTCCGATCCCGGTCCGGACACAGTGAGGAGCCCGTCCCGGATCGGCACCGGGGCAGAGGGGAGCCCGTCCGGTCCCCGTCCCGGTCCATGGCGCAGCGCACGGCGCATCCCGGCGAAGGAAGGGGAGCCCCGGGGATGCCGATGGGCGCGGGGCTCCCGGTGCCGTCTCCCGATGCGGTGTCCCCCGCCGCCGGTGCCCCGCAATCCGCACTCACCGTCCTGTCCGCCGGCCGGGCGCAGCCCCAGCGGGCCCAGCAGCAGGCAGCGGCGGAGCAGCGCCAGTGCCAGCGCCCCCCGCGCCGCCCCGCCGCCCGCCCG
>VYZW01034029.1:0-12138 GCA_013401315.1 Balaeniceps rex | reverse complement strand
GTAAGGCTGGAGTGCTCAGCTAGGCCAGCAGTGTGATTGTTTGAAAATCTCTGCTGTCTCGTGATCAACAAAAATTCTGTATCCAAAATTAGTCGTGGTTCAGGCAACCAAAATGACAATTGGGCTTTATTAAAAAGAAGTGGTCTAGGCAAACTTGTTCTTTGTTTAGTGCAAGAGAATAAATTAGATGACCTTTTTGGGGGTCTTCCAAATGTACTGCCACCTTAGATTTCTGAGATTCTACTGGTTTTGTATTGAAATTGATAAATCCATATGTCCTATTAGGATTAAGTATTAGAAGATGTAATCTTCTAATGTGGAAACTTTTATCTTGATACTAGGTGCTGTATTTTCTACTCATCTGTCATGCATAATTTTACTGTTACTCTTCTGTCCATCTCCTTTACTATGCTCAAATGTAGGCTGTTATTTTAAAACTCAGAAACTTTGAGTTGGAAAAACATTTTAAAAACTAAATGCTAAACTAAAATGGTTTACTTGGCTGAAGCCCCTGCACAATATCAACTGCTATTGAAGTATGACGTATCTTTACAGACCAAACTGGAAGAAGCCCTCAATTTAGCAATGGAGTTCCACAACTCACTTCAAGATTTCATTAATTGGCTTACTCAGGCTGAGCAAACTCTAACTGCAGCTTCTCGGCCAAGTCTTATCTTGGACACAGTCTTGTTTCAAATTGATGAACACAAGGTATGTAAAGAAACAGATGTGTAATGTTTTTCTCCCACTCTGTGGAGATACTTTAACAATGTCCAAATGAACCCTGTAACGCTGGCAATCGGAGAAAAATTTAATTTGTTTTAAAATTGCATTTTATAGTCTTTCTTGCTACATTGTTCTGTATCAGACTGGGTTTTTCCAGTGTTTACCCAGTGCTTGAGCAATGTAGTATTCAGAGTAATTTTCTCCCTTTTTTCCAAGGTTTTTGCCACAGAAGTGAATTCTCATCGAGATCAGATCATAGAGCTGGACAAAACTGGAACCCATTTGAAATATTTCAGCCAGAAACAGGATGTTGTCCTTATTAAGAATCTGCTGATCAGTGTACAGAGTCGATGGGAAAAAGTAGTTCAACGCTTAGTTGAAAGGGGAAGAGCTTTGGATGATGCAAGGAAAAGAGCCAAACAGGTAATCAGGCAACAGCTGTTGTACAACTCTTTGAACTTAACTGTAATTACATCCAGACTCTTGAAGAATATGGTGCTTTAAAGCACTTTCAAGTAAGTCTGGGTTTAGTGTAACAGACACTGTTGAGTTAGTGGAGCAATTTCTGTGATTCAATCACAGAGCACTTCATCTGGGAAGTGAAAGCGTCATTTTCAACCCAAGCAGTGACTTCTGTCTGCAGTACAGGATAGTCTGAAAGAAGAAAGTTACAGTATGGCTTCCAGATGTATATTAGTCCATCTGTCCTCAAAAAGAAGTTTCACAATCAACCCCTTCTATTTTAAAGAATATGATGAACTCCTTTCACTAATCTGTGGGAGTATTCCTTAGTATTTTCTTCTTGGGTTTGCGTTGTGCCCTGATTAATACTCATCACTTCCTTAATCTCTTACATTAGTTACTAGACCAATATCTTCTATGTGGTAAGATATCTCCATATATTTCCTTAAAAACCTGGAGAGTTTTTTTACACGGTTTTCCTCACCAGGAGCATCCATGTTTTTTTCCTTAGATTCATGTTCCCCTCACTGAGGAACATAAATGATAAGAAGCAAAATGTGTGAGAGGAATGTAATCTGTTTAAACATCAATAGGAAGTTCTAGCTTCTTTTTATTCAAGGGAACATGACCGTTCAAGATTTGGACATGTTCACAGCCAAACCACATTCCCACGTTCACTGCTACCACCAATCAGCTCATACAGTAAGAACTTCTCTGGGCAATAAATTAGCCCATAAGCAAATCAAGTGTTATTTATTTTCCAGCAGTTTCTCTTGTGCATTCACACACACAGCAGTTCTGCAATGAGATGGATTTAATCTCTATATCCATTTACAGAGCTGAATACAGTAAGTTATTAATTTAGGATGACAGCTATGTATGCAGAGCAGGGAACGAGTACTGAAGGGTACTGGTGTCGAGACCTGATCCACAGTCTTGAACAACAGGGTCCAGGAGCCTTGAGAGGTTTCTGAACTAGTTCCTTGTGCTTTCATGTGTTGGCAGGCCAGGCAAGAAGAATTTTCAAAAGAGACACGAAGAGAGAAATGACCAGCTTAGAAAAATTGAATCCCAAAGGGATGCCGCTTTGTGAAAGCTGGTTGAATCTTTGGTCTTTCCCTGCTTCCTTCCCTGAAGCACTCTTTTTGTTGAGACAGGAAGGAAGATCAAGGATCTGTTCCTTGCCCGTCAAGATAGCATTTGATATAATGAGAGCATTTATGAGCGTCCCAGGGAAAATCTTGGGCAGTCATCCAGATGGGAGTTTTCCCCAGTGATTTACTGCTGTTGTCCCATATAGGCAATAGCTAAGCCCCATTCTTGCTGTATTTACTATTCATTACTAAAAATGTAGGAATCTAAATGACCGACACATCAACAGAAGTTACCATTATGTCTTTCAAAGATGCATACTATGTGTGCAAATCATGTACATAAAAGGTTGTTAATTCTCCTGGGAGAAGGGAGGCTAAGTCCAGTGGGCACATGGCTGGACTAGTCCCTGTCTGAGAGACCAGGGAGAAAAAGAACACCAAATCTTTCCGAAGTCTGCAGAGTACTTGTTTGGCCTGTAGAAAATTGGTTGGGGTTTAATGTTTTCGGAGTATTTTATAGACCAGTAAATTTTAAAATCCCTGCAAATCTCACTTTCTTGCAGTTCCATGAAGCCTGGCACAAACTTATGGAATGGCTAGAAGAGTCAGAGAAATCTTTGGACTCAGATCTTGAAATTGCAAATGACCCTGACAAAATAAAGATGCAGCTCGCACAGCATAAGGTGAGTCATGAGTGATGAAATGCAAAGTGTCCACTGAGATGTAGGTAAGTCTATCAGCCTTGTACTGTTCAATCAGCAAAGGAAGTAGATTTGTGGCCTCACTACAATGGAGTGCTTATTAGCATCAAATTAAATGGTGGTGTGTTACAGGTGGGGAGTGAAAAAAACTTTTCACAGTACCTGATCTGTGGGGGAACAGTTAACTATGAAGAGGAAAGACATACTAATACAGCACCATGGAAACTTCAAAAAGCAAAGTAATACTATCTCAGAATAGGAATCTCTGAAGAAGTTTTATTACAGGCTTTTTTCAGTCCTTAAACCGCAATTTTACCAGCCAGTCATTTGGGTTGGGCTTTTCCTTTTAATACTACAGGACCACCTCAAAACTGAAAAATAATCTTGTATTTTGATTGGCAGTTGCTTTTTATGTCAAGTGGCACTATTAATGAAATCCTCTAGGAAGTACAATGACACCATTAGTAGCAAATGTTGTTTCTCTTCATGGGATTCAAAATTCCAGGACGAGCTTTCCACAAACCCAGCTACTGTAGGTGAAAATGTAAAAATCTTCCTGATGGACTTGGCTTTTCGAACAGACAGACTGTGTCTCAAGATTTATCTTGGAGCAATTTCATCAGAGACAGAGTATTGAAAGATCATTCTTTTTTCTACATTTTGGCATACATGTACTTCTACTTTTCATGTCAGTCTTATTCTTCTACATTTACTTCTATTTTTTTATTCTGCACAATACCCCCAAGGGTTTGCGTATCTAATTTTTCCCTCTCAGTGTAGGTTCTGATGATTGCTTTTACCTCCGACAAGTTTTGCAATGTATATTAATGATTGGTTACTGCATCAGTCTGCTTTGTATTTTTATCATTTCTCAGTTTACATGATGATTTAAGTATCGTTTATCAACGAGGAAAATATTCTCCTTTAATATAGGAAACTTGGCTGTTGGTCAAGCAAAAATAGTTTTACCTATGTTTGCTGTTAAAACTTTTAGATAAAACCTACATAAACATTCTGTTACGCTAACTCTGCAATTTCAGTTTGTTCTGGGATTGCTGCTGTTGCCAGAATTTGAAGTCAGCGATGGGAATTAAGGAAAAAGAAAATCTTTCTGTTAAGATAGTCTTTCTTGTCTTCTCTGACTCAATCTTTTAATCCTTCCGCTCCTCTCTTTTCTTTATATAAAGTTCAAACTCCTCATGAGTACCGTCAACACATTGTGGCTTTGCTTTGAAGTCCTTGCAGATCATAGAATCATAGAATCATAGAATGCTTTGGGTTGGAAGGGACCTTTAGAGGTCATCTAGTCCAACCCCCCTGCAGTAAGCAGGGACATCATCAACTAGATCAGGTTGCTCAGAGCCCCGTCCAACCTGACCTTGAATGTTTCCAGGGACGGGGCCTCCACTACCTCTCTGGGCAACCTGTGCCAGTGCTTCACCACCCTCATTGTAAAAAATTTTTTCCTTATATCTAGCCTAAATTTCCCCTCCTTTAGTTTAAAACCATTAGTCCTTGTCCTGTCACAACAGGCCTTACTAAAAAGACTGTCCCCATAAGGATCCACTGATTCTGAGGTTTGACTCTCTACCTTTTCTCCTTCCCTCTTCTGAAATGTTAAACTTGATAATCCCACTTGTTCTTTATACCTACAGCAGTTCATTTTATGAGCCCAAGCTTCCTCACATGGATTGCCAGACTCATCACTTCTCTCAGTGATATCTTTTCTCCAGCTTCTTTTCGTATAAAATGCCTGCAGAGAATAGCTACTTGAGTTGCTTGAATCTCATTTCTCATTAAGGCATGGGATGGAATGTGGCACAGGGACATTAGGATTGAAACTGGCGATTTGGAGGAAAAGATGAATGTGTGTGAGAGAGGGAGTTCTGTGAACTTTATGACTTTAAACTTCAAACAACCCCCCCAAGAAATCAACTCAATTGTTTTTTAATGAGCTGTCAAACCTCCCAACACTGCAATGTCCTTCCTCGTATTTTGAGTCTTTTCCTTCCACTCCCACATATACCCCGTGTCTGTCTTTGTCTTTTCTGTCCACCCTTGAAGGTTTCCTTGCTCCATTTAGTTAACGATTTTGCTATCTGAACTGTACGTGTGCTCTGTGTGTGCTGTAAGCAATAATTTGGACTTGCTCTTAGCCAGTTGTTACTGCCAAAAAAAAAAAAAAAAAGGCGCCCTGAAAGAGAAAAGCCAAGATAATATGTTTTCTTTCTCACTCATATCTAGTGTGTTGCCAGGGACTTTTGGGGGTTATTCATGGTCTGTTCATCAGCAGTTTTTTCTCTTTTTTAGAAGTCAGGAATGGAAAAACCCTTACTAGGTCACCTAATCCATTCCTGTGCTAATGCTGAATGTTCCTTACAGTACATTTATATGAACCTGGCTAATTTTATCTGTTTGTTCCCATCTTCCTTAGAAGGAAGGTAGGTCATTAATTACTGAGATTTCGTTCCTCTTACCTGTCAGCAGGTAATTTCATTATTTCCTCGTGCAAATCAAGTAACACTGTTCATGTAGTGTTAAGTAGTTAATAAACCCATCAAATAAAAGGAGCACAGACATGTTGTTTGGATTGAAGGAACTTTTATAAAAAAATTGTTATTTTCATTTTGAAAACTATTTTTATTTTTATTGTAGTTCTAGCTTGACAGTGGTGTTTGTATTCTTTCTTAAAGTGTGTTTCCTTGTTGTTTTATATGAGGAAAATGAAAGGACAGTAAGGAAATACTGAATTACAAAACAAATGCTGCCCTTTTTTTTTTTTGAGCTGGTAAATTTTGATCCTCAGTTCCCTCTGGATCCTGAAATAACCCTAAAGTAAGGACAGTACAGTACAAAATACCAAGCAAGTTTTAAAAAAGGAACCTTGAATCACCCTAGGTAAAGTTGTCATACTGTCCGCATGGCATAACCCAATGCCTACCTCCATTCCACTTGAGATTTCCCTGACACACATTCACATCTAAAAAGAGCAGGTGACTGTATGGACACATGGGAAAGTCGGTGGAAGAGTTGTGAGCTGCCATGGCACTGGTTGGTGCAGGCCAGCTGGGAACAGCTTGCCAGTGGGAGGTGAGCAGGCACGCACGTGCTGGCAGTGAACATGAGGAATCCTTGCAATCTTTACGTGTCCTGAGAAATTACTATAAGTTGTAAGTGGTAATCATTTCCTTGCTGGATGTGATGATACTGAACGTTGCTCTGAGAACCAGATGAAAATCTGTTTCAGCAAACACTGAGCAAAAATTCTTTTGGCCTAGTATTTTTTGTGACAAAAAAAAAAAATATTTATTTGATTCTGTATATATGAGTTTCCTAAAGCAAGCATGTGATTTTTATTTTTTTTAACTGATATCCTACTAGTTCATGAAGGTGTGAAATAAAATATTTTAAGCATTGCTACCATTTAAAAGCTGCTGTGTAGCACTGGTTTTGTCTTTTGGCAATGTTCCTTTATTTAATTATTTACTCTGTCAGTCGGTTAACTCTGCTGCGGTATCAGATAAGCTGTGTTTCTCTGTGCTCCTCTGTGCCTGTGAAAAGCTTCCGGAGGCTCTGGGCAGAAGGAGCTGTCAGAGCTGTCAGACAGGTGCAACTGCCGTGTCACTGTTATCTTCCAAAGTCCCTGGATCACAGAAACCTGCTTGTGATCATAGCTTGCAGCCCAAGTTGAGTTATTGGGACGGCACCTGGCTGCTTCTTGTGCCTGGATCTGTATCCTTTTGGCATACAATTCTTCCCAGTTACAGTATGCTTCAATCTTAAGAGGGTTAAATGCTTGTGGTTGGAGGTTTCCCAGCTTGGCCATGCTGAGCTAAAACAGAATGACCTTTGCAGCCCTTGGGGTGCTCTACACTGGCTTGAAGTCTTAGTATGTAAAAATGTAGTGTGAAGACTGCTCAGTTCATGGCTCCCAAAGTAGCAGTTCTTTCACGTTCTTCTAACTACCAGGCAGCCCCTTGCTGAAATTTAGGAGTATTGTGGTAGGACAGGAATCAGTGTTCTCACTGAAGGAGGGATTTTTTCAGAAGTTGTTCCAGTAGGTGTAGAGCTACATTCCCAGAGAAGGACAAAAGGCAGGGACTCTGCTAGTGCCAGGCCCCATATAGTTTCAGGTGCACTGTGGCACTAGCAGACTAGAAATTTTGCAATAAGTTTAAAATTTTCTTGCAGCAACATTTACAATTTCCATTGCAAATAATATGTCAAAGATTAATTGTGGCCTGTAAGCAGTTAATGCGATATGCGTGTGTTCTTTTTCTTCCATACATACAGGAATTCCAGAAATCTCTTGGTGCCAAACATTCAGTGTATGATACCACAAATAGGACTGGACGCTCCTTGAAAGAGAAAACCACCCTGGCCGATGACAATTTGAAACTTGATGATATGCTGAGTGAACTACGGGATAAGTGGGATACAATTTGTGGAAAATCAGTGGAAAGGTAAATGAAACCAATCTGATTATTCAACAGATAAGAAAAAAGCTTAGGAGAATTCTTTTGGCTTCTGTTGTGTAAAAGTAAACCCAGAGTGACTAGCTTGTTTGATAATTAAGAGTGCCAAAGCAGTAAAATACTGGAAATGCGTACTTTCCTGATGGTATGGAAGGGGGGTGGGGGGTGGTCCCACTATTTAAAAAGGGAAACACTGATTTAAAGCTCTTAGTTGTTATCATTTTATGCTGAAAATGTGTTCTTAAAGTGTATGAATCATTATTTTGTGTGTGTGTGTGTGCATTCCCCCCCAGACAAAATAAACTGGAGGAAGCCCTGTTATTTTCGGGACAATTTACTGATGCTCTGCAAGCTCTCATTGACTGGTTGTACAAAATTGAACCTCAGCTAGCAGAAGATCAGCCAGTACATGGAGACATTGATTTAGTGATGAACCTGATCGACAATCACAAGGTAATTCCAAAAATATTCTTTTTTAATTACTAGACTGGTCGTAAGTGTAGCATTTTAATGCTGTCTTTATTTGGCTATTCTGTAATTTTTAGAAACATGGAATAGTTTTATAACACAAACATGTTATCAACAACAGAAAATGCTATAAAACGTAATGTGAAAGAAAACAACTGTTAGTGACTCATTGACACCAGTTAGCATTGAGATATTCCGTTTAATGCTGCTGTCCTGTGTATTTATGAATATCATGTCAAAAATCACAAGTGTGCATTTATGAGTGTGTGTGTGTGGGCAAGAGGTGGCAAAAATTATTTTGCTGGAAATCTTTGGGGGAGACAGGGCTTTTTATTTAGTACATCTGCTAACCGAATGTCCAGTGCACTTGCCATGACTACAGTAGCCTTTCAAACCTGCAGGGCTTCTGTACATTCGTGGAAAAACGTAGTTGCAATGCTTAAGTTATGCATGGGAGTATACAACTAGACTATGGCCGAGGAAGCCTACATTGGCAAGCTGCAGTATTTTGTTACTGAAGCGTTTTTGGGGGTGGGAGCAAGTAGGAGATGTGGGACTGTGCCTCTGAATCGCAGTTCTGCAGTTCGGTATGTCAGAAGAAACAGTTTTTGAAGTTACCGGTATTGGAAAGGCTACACACAGTCAGAACTCTGGAGCTTGGGAGGATTACGAGGTGAAGGTCCCTCTGTTCATCTACCAGTGACTTCCAGTATCCAAAGACTGTTCAGTGAGAAGATTTTGTCCCTCGTGAAAAAAAGTATTTGGAAACATGGGTTGTCTATAAAAATTAGCTTGAAATATGCTGGGATTGCTTCTGAAATCCCATTGTATATCACAACTAAGTCATTGTCAGTGGCATGGTATAGTGTAATTGTCCTATATTCTTTTAAGATCTTCCTTTATGTAACTGGAGCTTCTTCCATCTGCAAATGTGAACATACTCTTACCTAAATATATGAATATGTGGCAAGATCTACAGCCTTATAGGCAGACCCCCAGATGGGGCTTTAGTTCCATTTGTATGGTTTTAAACCTTCTCCTTGATTGTTAGCATTTTATCTGATCTTCTCCTGCTGCGGCGATCTTGCGCATTAATCGAGTGTGTCAGATCAATTGCTTTGATAAAGAGTGTAAAGCCAGTGTGGTAGGGAGGCTAGATTTCCCATGCGTTGCATGAGGATGGGTTCTCAGGATCTGCCTGACATTTTTCTACCATATTCCAGTTTTATTAGGATAGGATGGAGTGTAAATATCTTCATATGGAATCCAGTAAGCAGAATTTGTATGTTTCGAGTCACTTTGATGGAGTTATTCTTGATTGAACTAAATCCATATTTCAATTTCTTCTTATAACCAGTAGGTTTTTTTGTTTCTTTTTACATAATTATGCCTTAATGAATTAAACATATCAAATGTATTTGGTGGTGCCTAGGTTTTCCAGAAGGAGCTGGGAAAAAGAACAAGCAGTGTCCAGGCTCTGAAGCGCTCTGCCAGAGAGCTGATAGAAGGCAGTCGTGATGACTCTTCCTGGGTCAAAGTCCAAATGCAGGAGCTAAGCACTCGCTGGGAGACAGTTTGTGCCCTGTCAGTATCCAAGCAAACACGACTGGAACAGGCTCTTCGGCAGGTAGAGGAGTACTAATGGTGCTACATGTACTTTATGAGAAACAGAGAAAATATCTTACAGTCTAGTTGCCAAAAATTTAATTTCATTTCCACTTCGTGTCATTCAATTTAATTTAATTTCATTTGAAAATACTCATTTTCTTGCTCATGCATTGCTTACCTTGTCTCCATCCCTTTACCACAGCACATAAATAATGCCTCTTAGCATTTATTATTGCTGTTATTATTAGTCTATACCACAAATGCAAAGCAAGTGTTTCAAAGACCTTACCATCTAAGGAAATCACTGAAGTTACAGTCAAACGTGAAGGGTGATTAAGAACTATGCCCCCTTCACAGGAAGCTGGAGATTGCAATCATATTTATGCCCTTCGTGCCTTATTGGAAAGAAGTAAGTTTGTGTACTGAAAACTTGTTTACATTGGCACAATTACAGTGCACGGTGAAGTACATTGCAGAAAAAGTGGAGTTGTGCTGCGTGTACTCAGGAACTAGAGCAGTGTAAGTATGTCAGTATTGGCTGGTACTGATCCTAAACAAATAAGTCCATGTGTATTGTTTCCGAACCTGAGATAATATGGATGTACTGTGAAGATATACTAGCTTGTGTTGATGCTAGGATGGGGCTCCTGCAATAGCAATATATCCACTGTGTACAAAATCCCTGCCCTGCTTTTCCCAGGGTACTGCGTTTGTCCAGCTCTCCAGTCTCTCAGCAGGCACAATCCTGAGCTACCTCAAACACTAATTGCGTCTGAATATGGCTGTGCCCAAAGGTGGAACTTTCTTGTTTTCTCCAGACATAAAAGGGTCAGTCACCAGCAGGCTGTCAGTTAATTTTGTTTAACTGGTGATATAGGCTATGCAGAAAATACAATTCTCATCTCTCCAGCTGGTCCATGAAAGTACCTCCCGTGTAATTTGTCAGCATAAAGGCATGACATTCTCAGCTGAGCTGCAAATACACTATAAATCAGATGGCTAAAAGCATGAACAGGCTTTTAGGCTTCCTATAATTTTTTGGGAAGCATGAGATATTTTTACAGTTATGAAAATGTAATACTGTATATCACTGACTTTTTAATGGAAAGTTAATGTGCCAGTACTACTGTGTGATTAATGATGCCAAATGTGGGCTCAGTCTCCTTGTGTAAGCTGGAGTGTGTCTGTCAGGTCCCCTCATGACTGACTGTGACTTCTTGTATTTTAACAGGCAGAAGAATTCCACTCTGTTGTCCATGTCCTTTTGGAGTGGCTGGCAGAGGCAGAGCAGGCTCTTCGTTTCCACGGGGTCCTTCCAGATGATGAAGAGGCCTTGCGTACACTGATAGACCAGCACAGGGTAAGCAAGAAAATGAAGAGGGTCCTCTTCATTCTAATAGGTCTCTTAGAGGGTAGAATACAGGAAAGGAGGCAAAGTCTATCCCATGTAGTCATATCCAGCATCCAGTGTTTGGTTTTGCAACTGTTTCTGTAGAGAAGCTAGAAATTTAATGGAGTTGACAGTTTGGTGTCCATACTGGTGTTGGGCTGTTGTTTGAATTATCTTGGCTTACTAAAAAAATAATGGGCCTTTAGAAACTTGCTGTAAACATTTAGAGACAGTTGCAAGCCCCTCTGTGGAATATATGCTACCTGACAATTATAACACGGACTGCTATAGTAGCAAAAGTATATCTGTCATCTTAGCACCATTGAACAAAACAGCATAACTTTTCTTTCAAGGTCATTTGTAAATGTCAGCAGAATGATGTTATCATCCATTAACCTTCTGTCACGGTGAAACAGTGTGCTGTCGTACTTCACATGCATTAGGTACTGAAATATTGCAGTGCCATAGGTACTGCAGATACTAGATTATAGGCCATCAAACTAACTTCGCAGTAATGAAATGGGAAGATAGCTAAGTAAGGAGCATAGAGGTCATATTTTCACTCTCCAAACAGGAGGTTACAAACGTGATGTTTAAGCCCATGCAAAACTCTTCTTGTAAGTACAGCAGTAATAGTACCAAGAATGTAGTGCCCACAATGTTATAGAACAAATTATAAGAGTAACGGATTTGTTCATCATTGCTCTGAAGAAAGTTATAACAAAACTTATGAAATGGAGAGTGGAAAAGCATCCTGTTTAAATTGACTTTGGGAATATTATTTGTCCTGGTTTCAGCTGAGTTAGAGTTACTTTTCTTCCTAGTAGCTAGCATAGTGCTGTGTTTTGGATTTAGCATGAGAAGAATGCTGATAACACACTGATGTTTTAGTTGTTGCTAAGTAATGCTTAGACTAGTCAAGGACTTTCTTTTTCAGCTTCCCATGCTCTGCCAGGTGCACAAGAAGTTGGGAGGGGGCACAGCCCAAGATAGTTGATCCAAATTGACCAAAGGGCTATTCCATACCATATGACGTCATGCTCAGTATATAAACCGAGGGGAGTTAGCCGGGGGGCAGCGATCGCTGCTCGGGGACTGGCTGGGTGTCGGTCGGCGGGTGGTGAGCGGTTGCATCACTTGTTTTCTTTTCCCTGGGTCAGCCCAGCTGAAAAAGAAAGCTAAATCCAAAACACAGCACTATGCTAGCTACTAGG